>WSTZ01000022.1:5201-20524 GCA_019632295.1 Tulasnella sp. 418 | reverse complement strand
CACTGTATCTGGCGCACCCACCGAAGCATATAATGTATCAAACAATTTGTCCTGTTCGAATGTTCAACGAACGAGTTATATCAGACCTAATATCAGACCTAGAAATTGGGGAAAGTTGTCTTTCTGAGGGTGAATGGTAAATTCGGGTGAGCTCAGGGCTTCCCAGTCCCCTTTCTATGGAAGTGTAACTCCTCGTCCAGGGGTGGGTGGTTTTCACTTGAAGGGGATATTTTCAATTCCTGGCATGACTAAGAATGGTATTGAGAATGTATTGAATGTCACTAAGTATATCCTCACTTTTACTTCATCATAAGATCTTTCTTTTACGAACCTGTATCGGAGGATGTCCATCATCTACGGTGATATTGCTGGACGCGACTCTGTTGGCGGGAGCATATGAACCCGAGGCAACAACACAGGTGGGACAGGTGTGCCTGAGTCAGCATTTTCCTCGTTGAAGAATGGTTTGGATTTCGCTAGGACATCAACCATCGAGCCATGATGTATCTTCATTGGTATCGTGCTGTGTCCATCGACTGAAGTAATACGGGTCGGGACATCACTAGTCTTTTGAGAATTGGAGTTCCGTAGCGGAGTAGGATGGGTCTGTAGTGCACAACGTTGGTCTGCGTATTGATTTGGAACGTTTGGAGATGGACTTGCAATTCTACCTTCTTGTGAGTTTTCAGCGCCTGGTGAAGTGTCCTGGCCCGCCTAGATCAGCAAATTAGATGATTCGAAACACCGTAAAGCATCGCTCTAGTACATACAGAAGGAAATCCAAGCCCTGGAGGCGAAGCGGGATGAGAGTTGGAGCTCATAGAAACGCGGAGATTTGGGTGAGCAGAAGTGGATCCTATCACCTTGGTGTCCCTGAGAGAAGTCTGATCACCAGCGTCTGTCCCTCCTTCTGTGCCTAACCATGGCTCAGTGTAATCTCCATCGGTGCCAGTCCATGTCCCATAGCCCGTCTGAGAGCCCGTCGCGGTGAAAGTGTCGACTGAATGACCCCTTTGATGCTGGAGGATCGGGTGGAGATAGGGAGTGCGATGACCTGGGGGTCGAGGATCTGGTGGACCACTCGAACCGGATCTATGAGAAGTTGATTGACCCACGCTTCGGGTGTGATGTCTGCCTGTATGGGCGCTATAATGAGATAGTGTTGGAAGTCGACCGAGGGCATCTTGGTGTTCTGTGTCGTGAGGTGAAGGGCAGGTGTAAGGACTACTGAGTCCAGTTAATGGAGCGAGGATATTCGACTTCTTCTGGGATTTTTGGGTAAGCACGGACCGAAGTAACTCTGTAAGGGGATGGCCTTTTCTCGGGGGTGTGGAGGGTGCTTGTTGAGTAAACCCATTTTGCGATTGACGTGGTCTTGACGGAGCAGATAGATCAACCATGGTACCCTTGCTAGCCTTGGTGACACGACGTCTGCCTTTTCTAAACCACCATATGATGAATACAATGATGGAGAAGAGAGCCAAGGAGCCAACTGTGGCCCCAGCGATGGAAGCCGGGGATGACTTTGAGTCGGACGGCGTCGACTGCTGACCGTTTTCCATCTACGCCAGAACGAATCAGCAACAAGATACGAGAAGAACGACCATGGACAGGGTCTTACAGTATTGCATATGGTGTCGTCACATAAGCCGTTGCGATTGAAATTTCGGAATCGTTCTCACGCTTCCTTGATGAGCACCATGTATCCAAGTGTCTCGTGCGGGTTGGCCCTGTCAATTTCTCCGGCATTCTTGGCAACGCACGTGATGTCTTGTTCACCCTTCACCCCAATTGCAACGGAGACTTTCTTTGTCTCACCTTCCTGTCCTTCATCGGACTTTTTATCCCCTTCGTCGCTCAACCGACCTCCTTGAATTCATATCTCTCCTCCTCAACAATGGGTGTGCTTTCTATATTCAACAGGCACCCGCGGTTTGCGATTGCATGCGGCATAGGTCTCCTTGTCGTGATCTTACTTCAAACTACGGGGCCAGTTGATCGGTTAAATGAACTTGAGAGGCTATACAAGTATCCTCCCTCCCTTCACAGTTCAGGGGATGATGGTGCAATCAAGCTAAGGCTTCAGGATAGCGAAGAGCATTATCAAGAGGTCCTTAAGCAAGTAGGTGCTGATACCCTTTTGTGATTCGCTTCATATGATACATTGTTATTTGGACTGACTATCGTTCCAATCCCAGCGAGCTAATCTGATCAAGCAATACGGACCATGGAAGGAGGACATCTTACCGTAAGACTTATTTACCATCCTGCGGCTCCATTGCTAGAGCATCGTCGGTGCAATCATTTAGGTGGCCCAAGAACAGAGAATTCTACACGCTTTGGGATTTCTTCACCCCAGCTTTTAACTGCCCTCATGAAGTCAAACGAATTGGCCTACTTGGGGACGGTGGCAAATGGGTGTGTGGTCTTAGCAAGATTGCCAGGAAGAAAGATTGCGTGATATATTCCTTCGGTTCGTGCAACTTCTTTGTCACCCCCTACCGCATAATCAATAATAATGTTTCAAAGGCATCAATGATGAATCATCCTTCGAAGCTGCTCTGCTTGAGAAAACCGAGCATTGCCAAGTCTATGGCTATGACTTTTCTGTCCGCGATGTTCGTATTGCTCTAGACCACCGTATCCCAAGATATCTAACTCACTGGGTTTCATCTAGTTCGGGCCCGAGATCAGGGATTTTGCAAAATTACGGCGTCGCTCGCATTTTAAACCCTGGGGTCTGCAAGGTAAAGACGATCCTGACGGCAACCCGCCCATGTACTCGCTCCAGAGCTTGATGAAACTAAATGGTCAGTTATACCACTGTCTTTAAACATCATTTCTGATGTGCTATTGTAGGCCACACATTCATCGATCTTCTGAAGATTGATATCGAAGGATATGAATTTCCAGCACTTCGAGCCATCATGGAAGCCTACAAGGGAAAACCTCTCCCGTTTGGTCAATTGCAGCTCGAAATACATGCTGATCGACAGCCCGGTGTGACTGATGACAAAAAGCGGTTTTCTGAATTCTTGAAATGGTGGGAGGAGCTTGAAGATGCAGGATTACGACCTTTCTGGACTGAAGTACGCTCATATTACTTTTGGCTTGCTTTTATGGACTTATAACGTCAACTTCTAGCCCAACTTGGTGTTTGTCAACATTAATCTTGGTACACCGCCAGCGCTTGCCGAGGTGAGGGCTTGGAAGTTTTGCTAGAATCCAATACTTACGCCACATCTCTTAGTACTCTTTCATCAACATTCGCGGGGATCATGACCTCTTGCATTAAGGCCGTCCATCCGCAACCCATCTATTAGATCGTTTCAAAGCCCAAAATTCCTTCAATTTGATGATGATACCCTTTTCTTCCATTGAATGCAGCTCTCTCATCTCGAAAGCTTAAATAGCTTCATGTAGCGTTCGCCATCTTTGGTTCTGGAAATAACCATTCTATCCTTTAATCTTGATTTTAAGGCTCTGTTTATCAGTGGTGTTCCATTTGAAACTTACCTAATGCGTGACTCAAAGTTGTGTGTTCGATGTTTGACGTCACACCTGTTCGCGTTGTCACATGACTGTGACTGTGGTTACACCAAACAAAAACAGTCTGTTCAAACTATCTTACTGCTATTCTTCGTCAATGCCATGGGCATTTCTGGACTTTGGGATGTATGAGTATTTTCAGCCCTATGCTTGGCACAAAACTTAGCTCTCTACGTTGCAGATTCTCCGACCAGCTAGTGAACAGGTTTCTCTTGTCAAGCTTGCAGTCGAGGAGGGTTTTCAGAAAAATGCAAGTGGAAAGCGAGGTTTTCGGGTCGGCATAGATGCTAGGTTGGTGATTATGATAGGAGGCGAGAGAAAATTTTGATTTAATATTGCTTTGCTAGTATTTGGTTTTATCATGCCACTTACGGAAGGGAGGGAGAAAATCCAGAGCTGAGGACATTATTTTTCCGTTTGGCTAGATTGCTGCAGGATCCATTCCTGCCACTGTTTGTGTTTGACGGTCCTGAGAGACCCGAGTTCAAGCGAGGCAAAAGAATATCCGGAAAAGGCAATTGGATGGAGAATGGTATGAAGAATTTAATTGATGCTTTCGGGTTTGAGTGGAGGCAGGTGAGTGGCTTCATGTGCACAGGTGACCTTTTTAATGAAGGAAACAACTCAGGCTCCTGGTGAAGCTGAAGCAGAGCTGGCGTACTTGAATCGGATTGGCATCATCGATGCCATCCTTACTGACGACGGCGATACATTCCTCTTCGGCGCAAAGGTTGTGATTCGAAAGTAAAGTGATTTTGAATATATCTTGCTTTGAGTTGCTTATACTTTGAATTGGTTCAGCCCAAGCAACACGCTGTCCGGAAATAAGTCCAATCCAATCAAGAACGCCGACGGACGTGACGATGGCAAACACTCAATGATTTATCGATCGCAAAATATTGCGGATCGAGCGGATATTGGATTGACGAGAGGTGGCTTCGTTCTTATGGGTCTGTTGTGCGGTGGAGACTACCAACAAGTACGCTAAATTTGGTCACAATCATTCCATCATCAGAACTGATCGATTCTTTACGTAGTCGGGTCTTGAGAAATGTGGAAAGCAAACTGCAGTAGCCCTTGCCAAATGTGGATTTGGGGATGAACTCCTCGAAGCGGTTCAAGGAAAGCCATCGTCGAAAAGTCAAGATACCTACATATTGTGGGAAATTGGTGCACGAGCAAAGCTCGCAGCATGGAGGCGTGCCCTACGGGAAGAGCTGGCATCAAATTCCAAAGGATTTCTAGGTCGGAAGCTCAAGAGCTTGTCCAATTCGATACCTAACGACTTTCCTATGCTGGAGGTCTTGCTCTCTTACATCCACCCTATAACAAGCGAGAGCAAGGGCTGGAAAGTAAGCGACTCAAACATGTGGCTAAAGGAGCCGATCCTTGGGGACATTGCACATTGTTGCGAGAAATATTTCGAATGGGGGGTCAAAGACATAATACTCAAGCGGTTTCGAACAGTCATCTGGCCGGGGGCGTGCTCGAGGATCCTCAGACGGGCTGCATTAGACCAGGACAGAAACATGAGGGACCCCACCCCTCACCGTGCTACAACACCAACAACGCCGCGTCGTGTTCATAAAACGGCAATGGTTGCTTCTCCTTCCAAGATCATCTCGGAACATTTTTCTAGGCTTTCCGTTCGCTCCCCACAGCGTGTTCATTCCGAATATGAGGAAGATGTACTCATGATTAAAATACACTCAAGCCGCCGGCACGCGTCAACTGACGAAATGCTGGAGTACCGAGTTGAGGTCTCTCCACGTTTGCTTGTATCATCAGCAGAATCGGGAATTCAGGGGATCAGGAAGGCTGAAGACCTTGGAATCGGAGCTGGGGCTGCAGAAAGCGAATTTGAGGATGAGGATGAGGTAGATGCTGGGAATGGCCGTTCGGGTGCGCGCAAGGCCCCTCCTGATCCCGATAGTCATCTCCGAGTCTGGCTCCCTGCATGCATGATGGAGTATGTGCATCCAGAATTAGTGCAGGCCTTCGAGCAGAGGAAAGCTGGAAAGGGAAAAGGAAGGGCGAAGAAGGGTGCTACACAGAAACCGCTAGATGTTTCCAGGTCAAAGAAGTTGGTCAAGTCCAAACAAACCCTACGCTCCAAAGACAGCAATCTCAGTCCAACTATTGCAACTCCGGACGCGGCTTCCACGAGCTTCAACCCAAGCACACGCAAGCATACCAAAACTCCGTCATGCTCAGTGATAACTATCTCCGATGATGAAACAAAAGGTATCGACGACTCGCGCCTTGATCCTCACCCACTTCCAGCCGATACCTCAATTCTCCAAGAAAATCCAGGGTTCATGGAAGCTTCTCATGATGTCTCTCTCGATGGATGTTTCCAGGAAGCATATTCAACAGGAAATCGCCAAGGTCTCGTAGAGCATCTCGTGAAGCCGTCGGCCTCACAGGTTTTAGCCAAAGGCAGTGTTCTTTCCATCATTGAAAACTGGAAACCTGGTTCAAGTAAAGCTACAAATAGTCTCACCAAAGTCAACAAGCCTCCCAAAAAGGGATTGCTGAACAAGACGGACCCTCACGAGAAGTCCGAGTTGAACCTGGGCTACCGAAGGACCAAGGTCGCCACGGCCATCGATGTTTTCAGCGACGAACCTGCAACCAAGGTGCCTGATATAATAGGTATGTCCCTTTAGAGTGGCGGTCGATTCCTTTCATTGAGACTCTTCAAGTCAAACCAAAATCTAGGATAGCATCCGCTTTATCAAGTACCTCCGATGTTGACGACTATCTTGAAAGATCTCCCCGGAAATCACACAGGAAAGGACCACAGCATAGTTCTCCTAATAACAACCGCCGTCGGGAGGAGAGCGCCTCGCGATCCATATCACCCACACCGATGCCCAAACATCTCGCATGCATGAAAACAGCCACAAAACCGAACTCGACCTCACCAAATTCTCTACCTGAATATATTGAAATATCCTCCGATGATGGGATCTTGCCAATCTCCGCGATGAAAATGCATCATAAACCCCCGCCAAGGACAAAGAAAGGATCTAGAAAACAGACACAGAATATATATGCTGGCAACGGTAAGCATGATACCTGTTAAACGATCTGATATCTCATTAGAATGATCATCCACTCAATGGCTTTTCAGGTGGCAAGAATGGGGTCCGAGGTGGTCGAAGCACGAGATCTAATAATGGGCATGAGATAATTGATCTAGTGTCACCCTGATGTATTATATTGATCCGCATTCAGAGGGAGGTTAGCTTACACTAAAAGATACCTCATTGAGAATGAAGTTCCTTTGTCACCGAAATGCGGGGGATCTACATGCAACTAACTATGCACGTGAAATTTCCATTCTGGGGAATCCGCTTTAAACGCCCGCTCCCTTCATTATAAACTACTAGTCTAATCTTCACCTTTTCATTCGCTGGATCATGTTTAGCCGCTTAAATGCGACATTCCACGGTCTTCCATGATTACCCCACTGCTTGTACGCCACCAACCCCTATCTCGATGGGCCGGAACGCTCAATCCCTTACTCGGTGCCGGCTATCCCGGCGCTTCGCGGAGGGTTATAAAAAAAGGAAAAAGAGTCTCTGCGTCTTTTCTTCAGCACCACCATGTCAGAACCTAACGTACAGCTTACCGCAGAGCAGATTCGGTTAGGAACTGTCAACATCCGCAAGAAATTGAAAGAACTTCGAGCGGACGAAGTTACCAGCCAAGCTCAAGCTATTCTCATCTCAAGTGAGAGGCTCCGACGTGAAATCGCATGGATCAAGCTTATCATCAAAAACACCGCCATCTATGCGAAGTTCTTGTATCATGTGTGGTCCAGCATCATTATAGGGTAAGTGTACTAAACTATGTAACCAAGTGACTTATTAATCGTCCGCTGCCCCTCCTCTACTAAGTACCGTTAAGGGACGATATGGTACGTCCAACCAGCGAGCTTCAACAGAGACAGTGCTAACGGACTCAACTCATCTAGATGCAGGAGCGTTCACCTCGGTCATTCTTTTTGCTGCTGGATCTTCAACTCTATTGGGCGTGATATTCGCATGGTGCTTTATCGCCACTGCTCCCGTGATAGATGGTTTGTACAGCCTAACGTTTGGCCGACTCACGGGGAAATTATCTCTGGTCAATGGAAGTAAGTAAGAGCACATTTCCGATGATTTCATGTCCCATTCTTACCATCGAGTTTAGCCAATCCGAATCTCTTCAGCGCGATGGAAAAGTGCCAATCCGATGTCGCTAAGTCAAAGCTGGCAAATGTTCCAGATCCAAAGTTTAGCAACCCTCGAGCTTTCGACTACGATATTGCAAAGTTTCTGTGAGCTTAACTTCCCACCTTCCCACCTTTCCATCTCTCTGATCGCCTTAACGACTTCATGATGCTTTACAGTCTTCAACTCTCAAGTGTGATGTACGAACGCTCGACGCAGGTTCAGGAGAAAGCGATGCCACGTGCTCTCGAGGTCTTACGCCGCAAAGGTCGCCGCGTAGATGCCACTGCGGAGATCCTCTCATTAATGGATGAAGAAGAGAATGAGGACAGCGTAATCAGTGGTTTTGTCAAAAGCTACGATGTCTGCTATGAACCTCTTTCCGAATTGGCCACCACTTCACAGGCCTTTTGTTCCTTGTTTTGGCAAGCTGGAGGTGATTGGGTGGTCGTAGCATTTAAGTAGGTTGTTCTTCTCTCCACAAGGTCGCTCCAGATCTGAATTTTCTTTTCACAGAGGAACAGACCCTGTATCGTTCGAAGAATGGACCACGGATTTCACCGCCTCGTAAGAAAATCTTTCTTTGTGAACCCAGTGATTAACTTACAAACCTGAATAAATCAGGTTTGTGGACGCGTCACATCTTATTCCCAATTTCAACTATGGTGTGTGCTGCTTCACTGCTATATTAAACTGAACCATAACCCAATGCATGGTTTGATCCTACTTCCGCAACTCAACATTACAGTTCACCAAGGATTCAAGGAGGTATGAAATGCGTTGATCATTTCTTTCTTCACTCACCGACAACCTGTGCCTTTTTAGAGATTATGGCCTCCGGATCAAGAGCGTAGCCCTTACGGTGCGGAAAAACAAAACTGTGAAATTCTGACTAACTAAATGATTTCGCGCAGATACTATTGCGGCTGGGATTAGGACAGTCACCGATGAACTAGTTAAAGGAAAACCTGCAGGGACGAAGATCAATGTATGGTGAGTGCTTAACGCTATGAGAGGCTTAGCCCCATGACGTATCCCCCTTTTCTCAGGATGACTGGGCATAGTCTTGGAACAGCCATCGCCTCTCTCGCATACGCCAAAACCTTGATCTCCGGAGATTTGGGACCAAATGCATTGTTACGTGATGCATACTTATTCGCGACCCCGATTGTAGTATGTTCAATCTTCCACCTATCTGTTATGAATAGGCAGTTGGCTCACGTTTCTCCCTTATTGAGTCTGACGTCTTAAGCCGCGATGGTGAGGCCTTCTTCCGATACGTCCTTCATATGAACCTCTATTCAACTCACTTTTTTGCCTGTCATTCAGTTCTACACAGTGCCCTCAATTGTGATCCTCATATTCCCCGAACAATGTGGCGTGTGACGAACAGGGACGATTTCGTCGCAACTGGTCTCCCAGCTCTTGGTGACTTCAAGGATGTCGATTTAGACCCTGGTCAGTCTGTCTAATGTCTAAATCTGGACGATACCACTCATCAATAACTTTCAGATAATCTTTTCAACTTCTGCCACCTTGGAGTTGAAGTGTTCATGAAAACCGCACCAGAGCCTTGTCAGTTGCAAGGACATGACCGCATCCTTCCTAGACCAGACGTCTTGCAGGTGGAGGTGAAATCAGAATTTAGTGATGCCGAGATAATCAAAATGAGGAGAAATGCGGAGCTTAACGGCTTGACAGTCAAGAAAGTCTATTTGTTCCTCCAAGATATTCCAATTGTCGGTCGCTTGGCAGCCCATGCCACTGTCAATTATTGGGTAATGCATCGTCGTAACAACGCTCAACCTGGTTTGCTGAACTCCCTTTTGAACATATGTAGGATCAACTTGATCAGGTCGCCCTCAAGGGTTGCATCCCCAGACAAAGGCAGTGGTTCCGGTAATCAGCAATACTATAACTCATTTTGAATGTTGAAAATACGTTTCTTGGTAGCTAGTCTTGAGAATGCACCAGATGAAATGACCTTGAACATTTTGATAGCGTGAAAGAGGACCATGTGACGTAGTGAGCGCCATACTTGGGGCAATCAGATAAAGGCCATAGGGTTCTTGTCAAGGGGAGGATGGCTGCCTCGTATCCCAAAGTAGTTCCTAAGCGAAGTTGCGATTCTGCCAGGAGAATCTTTAACCCAGTACGACATATGAGTCGAACATGCACAGATTTCTCATGGTTCAACGCACTCGCCGCCAAACCAGCTTCTAACCATCGGTGACATTTGATATTTCAAGATCAGTATACAAAGCAGCTTCTAAATCATGACGCCTGAATTCACTGAGGTCCGTGCTCAACGAAAGTCATTGAATCACGTGTGCACATCCTTTTGAGCAGGCGCATTCGAACCAGCTCTTCAATTCTCCTTGGCTGGGTCAAGTTCATGAAAAGACAGGATATATATTCGTAGGTGTCATGTCCAGTAATTCTCTCCGCTATAGTAAAGTGTGATTACATGCGATCACAGAAATACCACGCTTCCGAAGAAAACCTCTCCTGCTGTATACTCATCACAGACCTCATAAATGTCTGGACAGAAGGTAAGAATCAAAGCCTTGACACATGAATATGAGCTGACACATTTAAAATCAGTTTTGGAGAGCAAACAGTTGGCAAGGAGAGGGCGGCAATGCGTTACCAACTCTCCACCCCATAATGGAAGCCACGATAAAGAAATCTCTTGGAGAGAACAATTGCTTTCATCAGTGTCGGTCCTGCACTCAGCCGAGGTCATAAAAGATGCTCAGTTCCGAGTCGAGGAGTCTCAATATTCCGTATGGTACAACTTGCCCCCGTCAACATGGTCATCTGACTTGATTATCCCAGGATTTGGAGATATCCATTGAAAATAATGAACTTTCATGGAGATGGGATGTTATATCTGCCGGCCGGATGTCCCCTCAATTACTCTTCACGCACCTCACACTGCCGCTGATGACCTTGGTATCGGTAACAAACGCTGTTGAAGAACCAATCAAGGATATACCAATCGAGAATCTGACCAAAGTAGTTGATGCACACGCCAGAACTACTAAAGTCTCACCTGGTCGCCAGATAGTTACAACAACTACTAAGCCTTTGCTATCCACTATTCTACTTCGTTCCACCCAGATAATCAATGGCCAAAAGAGTCTCGGTGAGTTCTATATGTCTTGAATAACCAAGGCTAACATTCGTGGGTTTCGAGCGTCACTTTCTCCCATTGCCAGTGGCCCATCATCAACGGCCAAACCAGTCTCATCTCCCAAGAGGCGTAGTGACCAATCGGCTGGAGTGCCGCTGCCTAAGGAGGATTCAGGCTCTAATGCAGCGAGGGTGAGTTTTGATTGTGTAATACCCGTAAATATGTGCCCGCATATGACGTTACTAAGAGGGCCATCAGTTTTTATCGGAGGATGAGACAGACGAAGAGGAATCAAGCCCTAAGAAGTTTCATAAGTTGAAGAAGTCGGAGGCTGCGGGTAATTCCTCGACCCATTCGAGGATACTCTCGTCCCCCAGCCCACCATCCTCCAAACGTCTTCCGACAAACGTGGTGGACGAGGAAGAAGAACAAGCTCATGAGGAAACTCGACTAGCTGAGATAAGGCGAATCAAACAAGGGGAAAACAACACGGAAACGAAGACAAAGTCGAGTGGAGTTTTCAAGCCTCCAACGAAAAAAAGGCGGTTCTAGCACAAGTGTACCCGCTTCTTAGATACGCCGTCACGACCCTTATGGAGTGACGGGCCGTTGTTTGCCCTATCCCTTTAATCCAAATTTAGGGTGCCGGCATGGCACAGAAAAAGAAAAACGCGTGTTGAATGTCGTCATACGTTACGGCTGGGGTTGTTGAAAAACGTGTCGCGAACGAATATTTTATCGACTTGCAACCAGTCAAGACAAGACAAGAGTTGCAAGAGCCCAAGGTGAGTGAGACGCCAAGCAACGCGGAGCGGCTGTGCCGGACTTGGTCCTCCGATGAGAAATTGGGAAGCCGACTGTTCCACAGCACTTTTTCTTATCCAACCGCTAGTTTTACTCCATTCCTTTACTCTTAACAATCATCTCACTCGTTCTTTTCCAGACTCTTTCACCTGTCATCGCCCACCACTTCGGTCTGTGACCGTACCCTCTTACGATTCTATTCCTCAAGTGTGCTAGCACCATGGTCACTCTAACGACACTCTTCACTTGGGGCTTGACTGTAGCCTCTACTGTCAGTGCCTTCTCCAGCTATCCAAACGAATTCATCCGTGTCAATTATACCATGGAAGGCAATTGGAATCAATCCACGCTCCCCGCTCAGGAAACCGTCGTTGCAGCTGCGGAATGGTGGGCTCGTCAAGGTCCTTGGTGTAAGTGCTCCTTCTCAAAGTCAGGCTGCATTTGATTGAAATCTGTCCTATCTTGCAGCGGTTACCTCGAAAACAATTTTACCTCCAACCAACAATACCCACGACTATCTTAGTTGGAGACCATATTTCTGGCCAGGTGAGCAAAGCGACCATCTCTTCACACATTCTCGATACTGACATTCGTCGAATCCCAAGATTGCTCTAATGTGGGCAATACCACAGAGCTGCCACAAGAGGTCGTTTGGACATCATGCAACTACGTTCGCCGCGACGGACTCTTCAATCCTGACGTGAGAATGGTGAATGACACGGGGGCATTCCAGGCAATGTCCGACGCAGTCTTCTACAACACCATGGCCTGGAGAATCACCAAGGACTCAAAATACTCGGCCAATGCTGCCAACTTCATCTCCACTTGGTTCATCAATCCCGATACCTATATGACCCCTCACCTTGATTATGCCCAAACACTCAGAGGTCCTACAGACGGAACTCCCAAGGGATCGCACACTGGTGTCTTGGATCTCAAGGGCATGGCTAAAGTTGCTAGCGGTATCCTGGTCCTCCGCGCAGGTGGTGCTGCTGAGTGGACATCGGATCTTGATACAAAGATGAACCAGTGGTGTACCCAGTACATCCAATGGCTCACAACCAGTCCTCTGGCTCTAGAGGAGAAAGCTGCCCTTAACAATCACGGATCCTTCTATTTCACCCAACTCGCTGCCATTCAAGTCATCGTTGGGGATTACGGAGGTGCTAGGAAAACACTAGAGGAGTACTTTGGAGGTATCTATCTTAACCAAATCGTAGCCAGCGGAGAACAGGTAAGACATCCTCCATCATCGTAGATTTACTCTAATCCCCGCTTTTTAGCCACTGGAAGCCGACCGCACGCGACCATATCACTACCGTGCATACAATGCTGCTGCCATCACCACCAATTCCAGAATCGCGGAATACATCGGCTATGATACGTGGAATATTACCACTTCGGAAGGAGCAACTGTCCAAACTGCAGTTGACTTTGCTATGCAACAGCCAGCTGGCCAAGAAGACCCAACCGAACTCTACCCCCCCGTAGCTGCCGTTGCTGCCCATTACGGAGACCCTACCGGCAAGTACGCCGCATGGTTGGCACAGAAAGACCCTCAATACCCTTCAAATGCTTGGTTCTTCTATAATCAACCATTGAGTGATAGCGGGATCAAAGTTACCGGTGGCAACGAGCAAGGCTCCACTACCGAAGACCAAAATGGAGACGACTCAGGAAGCAAGAACAATGCTGCCACAAGCGTCGCTAGTCGTGGAGATGGCTGGCTACTGAGCACCTTCATGGTGCTAGTTGGATCTCTGGTCATGGCCTTCTAAGCCGGGGATACTCCATCAACAACATACTTTTGGTCATGAACCCTCTCTACACTCTAGATGGTTTACTCACGATTGCCATCACATTGGACACGATTTAGCATTTCGAAGTACTATCTTCTTTGTATCCACACACGACTGACAGTGTTGACATTCTGGACCTTTATTTATTTGATTTCATTTGACCTTCAGGACTAACGATACTTGTTGTTTACTCGGATCATGAAACCCCAAATTCTGTCTGTTCTGAGTTTTCGTAGACCCCATTTTATTGCTTAGTACAAGAATGGTCATTTGGCGATATCCCATTGCTTTTCTCTCATCTCTCACCTATTTAGTTCGTGTGAAGTTGAACCCAGGAACAGCCTTTTGCGCCCATTTTTTCTAGACTGGGAATGATAACTCATACCTCATAAAGATCACTCACTCGCAAAGATGGCTTCCAAAGGGCTGAAGGGTATATCGCCGGTGCCAACTGCAAATGACTTTTTGGATATTATTCTAAGCAAGACTCAGCGGAAAACACCGACGGTACCAACCACTCAATTTTCTCGCAGATCTTGCCTACAATGTAATTAACACACTTATATTCGCTAGGTTATACATAAAAACTTCAAAATCAGTCGAATACGGAACTTCTATATGCGCAAAGTAAAATTCACGCAAGATTCGTTCGATGAGAAGCTTGGCGCAATCTTGAGCGAGTTCCCAATTCTCGAGGTAAGTCACGTTTGCCATGGCCCAGTGGTTAAGGCAAGGCTAATTTCCACCTTCATAAGAATCTGCATCCCTTCCTCTCTTCTCTTTTGAATGTTCTCTACGACAAGAATCATTACAAGCTCGCACTTGGTCAGCTGAACACTGCCCGACATCTAATTGACCAAGTTGCCAAAGATTATGTCCGTCTCCTAAAATTTGGCGACTCCTTGTATCGCTGCAAACAGCTTAAAAGAGCTGCATTGGGACGAATGGCTACCATCATGAAGCGCCAAAAGGATCCACTTGCCTACCTTGAACAAGTCAGGCAACATATTTCACGCCTTCCCGCTATCGATCCAAACACTCGTACCCTCCTCATATGCGGTTACCCGAACGTCGGAAAGTCATCTTTCATCAATAAAGTCACCAGAGCAGATGTGGACGTTCAACCTTATGCGTTTACGACGAAATCTCTCTTCGTTGGTCATCTGGATTATAAATACCTCCGTTGGCAGGTGATCGATACCCCTGGGATTCTTGATCATCCATTAGAAGATATGAATACCAT
Organism: Tulasnella sp. 418; assembly: GCA_019632295.1. Classification (NCBI taxonomy): domain Eukaryota; kingdom Fungi; phylum Basidiomycota; class Agaricomycetes; order Cantharellales; family Tulasnellaceae; genus Tulasnella; species Tulasnella sp. 418. The sequence goes on along the minus strand of WSTZ01000022.1, from coordinate 5,773 downwards.
CGAGATGCAGAGCATTACTGCATTGGCTCATCTTCGGGCCTGTATATTGTATTTCATGGACCTAAGTGAACAATGCGGCTATACGGTGGAAGCACAGGTATGTAATCCTCTGATTATTGCGATATACGATATTTGACGACCACGTCTGTAAAGTGCAAGCTTTTCCACTCTATAAAGCCCTTGTTTGCTAACAAACCAGTCTTACTGGTGATCAACAAAACAGATGTGACAAGGGTCGAGGACCTATCACCTGAGAACAAGTTGCTTCTCGACGAGATCACGAACAAGGAGGATGTCAAACTGGTTCAGTTGTCCTGCTACTCAGAAGAAGGTGTCGCAGAGGTGAAAAATACGGCGTGCGACACACTCCTGGCCCATCGTGTAGAAAATAAACTAAAGGGGAGCAAGATCAACTCTATTGCTAATCGAATACACGTCGCGCAACCAGTTCCACGTGACGACATCGTTAGGGAACCATACATTCCAGAGGCAATCAAGAATAAGCGGAAATATGATCCAGAAGATCCAGACAGGAGGAAGCTGGAGCGAGACATCGAAGCTGAAGAGGGCGG
>WSTZ01000219.1:0-30279 GCA_019632295.1 Tulasnella sp. 418 | reverse complement strand
AAAAAAAAACGTTGGGGACGTGTCGAAAGCGATATCAAGCCGTATGAACCCAAGTATGAATAATTAGAGAGAAAAGAAACTTTGTTGACATGACAAAAAACAGGCGTCAAGACGTTGAAAAAAACAAAACGAACAAAAAGAAAACCGAAAAGGCGGGGTAGTAAAAGTTGCTGTCGGAAGTTCCCGACGCTTCGTGTCCGAACGTGAACGTCGTGGGAGGGCTAGACTAATAAGAATCCATGCGACATACGTGTGGGAAGTGCAGATCTTTTACTGTCTTTAAGGTTTTGTTGCTTCGAAGAGGAGAGAAAACGAGATGGAACAGGCGCTTTTCGAAAATCTAATCACTGTGCAACCCATCAGCTTGGAAAAAAATCATACTAAAAAGTGAGAAATTAAGACTCACGCGTCCGAAAAAGCGAGCTGTTCGTCCCACAAGCTTTGAACCATTTGTGGGATGCCTCGGTACAGCCTCAATTTCGTGGTGAGGTGTACCTCCTAATGTAGATTGTGGCATGACGTTTGCCGTATGTCCCATCATAGTCGGCTGACGATCGTGTGAAGACTCTGAAAATCGGACTGCCTTTCTTGAAAGTCTTCCATCGGATACGGAAGAAGCTGATACCATCCCGAGAGACAGAGAGGAATCGGTGGGACTGGTGGTTCCACTGCTCCCGTTTAAGCCGCGTAAACCGGTGATGGTCGATATGCTCAAGCCAAGCTTATGCTTCTTCTTGAATGGAAGACGTGCGAATGAGGATGATGTGGTAGAGTTTGTGAATGATGACGCGGATGAGGAGGATCCGGTAGGTGCAGCGTGTAAGAACGTGGCATCGTGCCCCTTTTTGGGGCTACTTTTGGTCGAGAGAGCGAGAGAGGGGGAAGAGGCAGAGAATAATTTTGAATGAGTGAGGACAACTGTGGTTGATTCCTCAGTGGGAGTACGTTTCAGGGATGAGCGGGGAGGAGCGGGAGGAAGTGGAGATGACCGTTTGGCTCGGCGAGTATTTGTGACCTAATCAAGGAGAAGGGAGGGGTGCCACAACGTAATGACGAACACGCAACATGATCAGCAAACAAAAAATTGGGAGTGTCGGGCATGAGAACTCACCGCAATACCTGAAGCTATTTGCTGAAATGTGGGAGGAGGTAATAGTGGACGTTGAGGTTGGTACCCCTGTACGCGAGCCGCATCCTCTTCCGGGGTAATTCCGTAGTACTGACGCAACAATATTGATAATGAGCTCCAAAAATTTTTAATTGTAATACACTTACGGGTGTATGAGATGACGTGGATGTGTCATTCTTCTTTCCCGAGAATGATCTCTTGACGTTGCCAAAAAAGTTGCTGAGTTCTCCTGGCATTGATTTGGACTCGCTGGAACTACGTGTCAATGCTGAATATGACTTGGATGGACCTGAAGTCGGTGGTTTTGAGCCTTTTGTTTGTTGAAATAGAGTGCGGTGCGGCTGCTGAGAGATGACAGAGGAGGAGGAGGAAGAGAACAAGGAGTCGCTGCGGTTGTAACTTGCAGAGCGAGTCGACTGAGAACTCTTTCGCATCGGAGCGTGTATTGAGGATGCGGTCGATCCGCTTGACATGATGAAAGGGGGAACTGTCGTCGAGGACGTCCGAATGTTGTTTTATAATCGTTCAAACGGAAAAGCACTTTGGTTCAGGGCCGCTGGTCCAAAGCAGGATCACGCGGACTTTGAATTCGTCGGAAATAACTCAAGGTGGAGGCACTTCAGTGGAGGCAAGTGGAAGAGTGTGTAAGATAGTTGGAGGGATTGTTATACTCTTGGAAAACTCATGCTTGCGCGGCCGTTCGCCGTGGTCGTCGCGCGGTTGACTCAGCGAGCGTGGCATCTCGCGGCCGGCGTTGCCCAAATAGAACTTTCTTGCGAGTCACGTCAATCCCCCTGAAACAGGTGCGGCGCCGAATTGCCGCTCATCTATTCCGTCTCGTTCTCTCCGTTTCCGAATATTCTTTCGATCCCGTGCTTTGGTGTACAGTTAGATCCTACAACCACAGCGACTACTTTCATCATGGTAAGTACTCTCAATTTCTCTCTCAAAAATGTGTTATAGACTGTGTCTTCATCAGGATGCACAGCCCGCTCTCACTTGTGAGTTCTTATTGCTGCGCCATTTCTGCGCCTCCATCGTCTTGATCACTGATATCATAACCCTCGCAGTTGATCGCGTAAAAACTGGGTATGTATGAATCGCTGGGAACTACGTTCCATCAACTAAAGTATCGTCCGTGGTCTATATTCACAACAGCGATATAATCTTGCTCAAAAACCAGGGCGGCAATTACAGACCAGTAAAGGTCTTTCAGAAAATGACAGAGGTGGATGGTAAGAAAGATGGATACTCCAATGTTACTTTAGACGCCAAAGACGTAAGCACCACGTTAGCCGCTGACTCTTCATCATGTTCTAATTACAACACCCACAGATCTTTACGGGTGACACATTGGTGAGCAATCGCCCACAACGTGCAACTTGGCTTGCTCTGAATCAATTTTTCTAGAACGTTGAAAAAGAATCGTCAAAGGAAGTCAATGTGCCTGATGTTGAGCGCAGCTCTTATCGACTGGAGAGAATCGAAGATAATCTATTGGTGCTCAGCTCATCATCTGAAACAATCACTCTTCCAATGCCATCTGGTCATTTAGGAAATACGATTCAAGAAAAGTTCACCCCTGATGCCAATTTACTTGTGACCGTTTTATCCGTCAAAGGCTTTTCAGAGCAGGGTGTAGGAGGAGTGCAAATTCAATAACGTAAACCTTACTTATTCCATCTGTTTTGCTTGAACTGACTGACTATGGCACACATTGCAGTCCTTGAGCCATAAGCGCCAACTCTTGTACTACACGCGTCGCCGGCCAAAGTGCCCTATACTTATGTCATCTTACTGTTCTGTAGTTTCGGGCACCGTGTCCGCGTCTCCAAATGATATCTTCTAACAATTGTGCAAGCTGAAACATCGGCCACTTACACCTTACCAAGGAGGCCGACGAATACAACAAAACCTCGTCATCTTTCTAAAAAGAGTAGTGACATCACGTGGAGCTGTTTAGAGACTCATTATCGATCTATCGATTGAAAGTCTAGTTCTTACACAGTGTAACTCGTTGTTCGATCGAGGTGGGTGGGGCGACCCAGCAAGCCTGCGATGATTTCAAGCATGCACCAAAGGAGGTTTAGGTTTTGTTTATACCTCGGAGCAACCCATCCAATAGCTTTGTGATGATATCATGTCGTCAGCCTCGATGAAAGGGGACTTGGAAGTTGCGGGGAACCCCATAACCCATAATTCTAGTAACCTAAACGACACCTTCCTTGGCGAATATTAACCCTTGGTTTCACGACAATAGAAAACCTCCCCTGCAGTATTCTCCGATACACGAGAATTCCTTACAGAAAATGCGGCGTTGACCGTAATTGAGACGTACTAAAATAAATGTGTGGAAGCTTCGCTTAAATTGATGAATGTCGCTGATTGGTTGCTTGGACATTTCGGACGGAAGACCATGAATATGTAAAAATTGCATCGAACAGCGAAATACCCCCTAAACTACCAAACGTAGATGTACTCTTCAAAAGGCTCGTGTGGGTTTTTTCGATGCATCGATAAGATAAGACGTACAAAAGTACCTTCTTTGAACGTGATATATTACCCAAAAAGGTACCCAAAACAGTGGATGTTTCGTTTTTTTTCGGTGTTTAGCCACGCGAAATTGAACCTCAGTCGTGATCCAAATAAACCCCCTTCCCCCATCTCAAAATCGACTCATTTACTTGGAAAAAAAAATATTGGACCACATCCTCTTCTTTTAACCATCTCTTTCGATCCCCATTAAATTACATATTTTCCCCTCCTCCCGTCATCTCTCATACTGTTCTTTTTCCTGGTCCACCACTCACTAGAAAAAACCTTTTTGGACTTACTATTTCGGATACCTTCCTAAAACAAAAAGGCTTTGTAGACGATGAAAATCTCTCAAAAGATTGAACAAGCTGCAAAAGAAGACCGCGTATGGTGGTCTTTCGAGTATTTCCCTCCGCGTACAGCCCAGGTGAAGCATCTTTCTTTGGTTTTTTTGGCTAGATACATTGTTCACTCAAAAAGTCTCGCCACTTTTTTTTCAGGGTTTACAAAATCTTTATGAACGTATAGAACGCATGCGCGCACTTGGACCAGAGTTCATAGATATCACCTGGTGAGGATTGATATCAGAACTTTCACTCTAATGACGAAATGCTCACCATGCAACCCTTCATCGCAATTTTGCACCCCTGAAAACGTATGTAGGAATGCTGGTGGACGAACTTCTGATCTTACTTCTGAACTCGTCAAAACTTGTCAAGGCTTGATTGGCTTGGAGACATGCATGCATCTCACATGTACTAATATGCCTGCTGAAAAGGTCGACATTGCTCTCAAGGTGTGTGTCTCTTTGGGTTAGGTTTCTACTACATCTGCCCACTGTAACACTCTATGTCTACAGGAAGCAAAAGCTCATGGTTGCCGCAACATTCTCGCTCTTCGAGGTGATCCACCTGCTGGCGAGGACGAATGGTCCGCAGTAGAAGGTGGCTTCAACCACGGTATCGATCTCGTCAAACACATCAAGAAAAATCATGGAGACTATTTCGATATCGCCGTAGCAGGATTCCCTCAAGACATCGAACTTCCACCTGAGGAGATGGACAGAGAGATGAACTATTTCAAGGAGAAATGTGACGCTGGAGCATCATTCGTCTTCACTCAGATGTTCTATGATGTGGACGTTTTCTTCAAATGGGTCGCTGAAGTTCGAAGGAGAGGAATCACTCTTCCAATTGTACCCGGAATTGCACCTATCCAGACATGGAATGGATTCATACGATCCACCAAGCTGTCAAAGACAACTATCCCACAAAGCTACCTAGATGCGTTGGAACCCCACAAGAACGATGATGAAAAAGTCAGAGCTCTTGGTATCAAACTGGTAGCCGATATGTGCCGAAAGATCTTGGCATCCGAGTGGAAAATCAGGGGGCTGCACTTCTACACCATGAACTTGGAGAAGGGTACAAAGATGCTGCTCGAGGAACTCAACCTAGCACCTCGAATCGAAACTATCAAGCCAATGCCTTGGAGACAGGTTAGTATTTTTTTTTCTTCTGACTCTGAGCAAAGAGCCGTACCCTAAAAACTCTACTTGCAGTCTCTCACACCATCGCGGAGAACCGAGACAATTCGACCCATCTTTTGGGCCAACCGGACAAAATCATACTTGTCTCGGACAGAAAACTGGGACGAATATCCAAACGGTCGTTTTGGAGACTCGAGGTCTCCAGCATACGGTGAATTAGATGGTTGGGGTGTTTGGATTAAACAGACTGTAAGTTGCAGCCAACCTAACCTATTTGGAGTCACCTCCTAATTTGACCATTCTTGTTCGCATTCATAGAAAGAGCAAGCGATTGAGTTATGGGGTCACCCGACATCTCAAGCAGAAATCTCGGACCTATTCGCTCGATTCTGTTTGGGTAAACTACGTGCTCTGCCATGGTCAGATGAACCTGCATCCTCCGAGATGAAGGTCATCGGACAACAATTGGGTAAAATCAACGAAATGGGTTTCTTGACCATTAACTCACAACCGGCGGTCAACGGCGCAAGGAGTGATGACAAAACCCATGGTTGGGGACCCAGCAACGGATATGTGTACCAAAAGGTGAGACCTTTAGGCTCCTACCGCCATAGCCAAGGACTCAAGGTTTCATTGTTTATAGGCTTACCTTGAATTCTTTGCATCTCCTTCCTCGTTGAATAAACTTTTGCCCATAATATCCCGAGACCCCGACATCACTTACTACGCGATCAACGTTCAAGGAGATCTAAGGACCAACAACAATTCCGAAGGTCCTAATGCCGTAACATGGGGCGTATTCCCTGGCAAAGAGATCGTGCAACCCACCATTGTCGAAGCCGTCAGCTTCATGGCTTGGAAGGTGAGTCAATAGTTCTAATTTTGGGACGCATAGCTTATCACTTTTTTTTTTCATTCTTTCAGGATGAAGCATTTGAGCTTGGCAACCAATGGGCTTACATGTACGAACCTGGATCAGAACCTCGAAAGCTTATCAAGGGAATGATGGACACCTGGTTCCTCGTCAATGTCGTACATAACAACTTCCAAGACCCAGATGCTATCTTCAAAGCATTCTTTGAGACAGAAGGATTGAGCTCTGGCGCCGTCACACCAACTTCGGTTGGAATGACAATTGCCAACGGGTTGGGCGCAACACTGACAAATGGTTTGAAGAAAGTCGTTGACGCAGCTGAAGGGTTGGGTCAAGACATTCAACCAGTGACAGTGGCATGATCGTCGATCCTTCTCACGGAGCCTCTGTTACCGCGCCGCACGTTCCTCAACGAACGGAGCCGACGACTCTCTATCATATCCCTGCAATCATCCTTTGCATCGTTTCAACAGACGTGTACCAACTCATCTCATCTTTGCATTGTCACATTACTTGTTTCAACAACACTCTTGCACTGACTTTCTATTTGTTCCCTGCTCTCTTCTATGTAATTTAACACATTTTCCACGCGTTACCCTCCTCGAGCTCTCGATTTTGCATATTCCCGATGTTGCCTTGATCCAACTCATGGCGATTTATGTATGAAACAATAAAAAAAGTTTCTTACGACTAGAATAACCACATGTGTGATGTGCTTGTCATAACGCAACTGGGCATTTAGATCATTAGATACATGGGGGACCGACAAGAACGCTATAAAAAGCCTAGGTGAAACATGTAAAAACCGAAAAAAAAAGGATCATAAATTGTAATTCACTCCTGGTGACTTTTGAAAAATGATAATTTTTGAAAGATCAGTGGAGGGGATGCGGGGAGATGTTTTGGGCGTGGATGAAATCAATAAAGACAGAAAATGACATAAATGAGCAGGAGTAGAAAAAGAGGGCTACAGCTGGTCGTGAACCACATGGACACATCTGGATGGAGGACGATTAGCAAAACATCGTGATTGAGAGGGCGAAGGATTTTGGTAGAACGAATTGAAGGAGCTGGGTATGTCCATGGATATCATATAAAAAGGTTGCGCTGAGTGCGACCACATAAAATATTGAAGCTGGGTTACAAGGGACCATTGGTATGTGAAGGAATTGCAGTTGCTGGAGCGGCTTCTTCATTTTCGTCCACAAATATATCAGTGTAGTGTTCAAGAATCGTTTCAATGGCCTGTTTCCATATCAGTTAAATGAGCTTGTATAGAAATAGGGGATGACTTACCCTGCATTGCCAGTTCATATCTTGTAATGTCGTTCCAGGAGCTGGAGATCCATTCATTCCGCCACCCGGTGTAGAAGTTGGTGGTGGGCCCAATAAGGTTGGACCGAAAACGATCGACAGGTTCATGACAGACATCTGATTCGTGGCTTCTTTTTCTCGGATTTTGTGAAGATGTCCCATGAGATACTTTAACGTCGCATAATTGGCATCCGGCAGATCATTGACACGATGGTGAAGTTGAATATGCCGCAACCGGTCATTTTCCGTTTCTAGAAGTGGGGTGGGGACGGTTGAGTTATTCTACAAGGAAAGTGGATAAATGGACTGCGGGAACTTACTCGCTGCTTCGATATACCCGTGATACAGCCCAAACGTCAGTAATGGCTCTGGAAGCTCCCTCAACCAGAGTTTCAACACGCTGGCAACAATATTGACATCTAATCTCCATTCGTCCGCATTCAGATTCACACCGTCCACGTCCCTGTCCAACATCATCTTCAACTTTTGTACTTTACTCGTCGTTCCGCTCAGTCGATAAATTCCAACAGATTCCAAACCGTGTGCTTCAATGGCTTCACAACACCGCTGTACTATGCGCGGGACTTCGACAGCATCTCGGATCATTTGTTCGGTGAGATCAACTCCAAACGTGGGTCGTCCTCTATCCGGAAGCGCCGCGATGGCGGCAACTACTCCAGGTGGGAAATGACCGTTCGTGAGACTATTAGTTGGGTTCTGACTTGGCATTGCGACGTGGCCATTACTGATCGGTGCTGGTACCAATGAACCACCAGGGCCATTGGTATGACCGTGCGCTGACATTGATGGTCGAGGGTCGTTAGGTCCTATGCGTACGACCTCATTTGCCTCCTGGAGTCGAGGTAGTGGCGGCAACTGCACATTCAATTTCGATGACGAGAAGGAACGCGTACGAAACGAGAAGAAAATCATGACCAAGAGATGAGGAAGGGGGAAGGGGAGGAGAGGGGGAGGAAGAGTCAATAGTAAGTCAACCGAGCGTCTTTTTAAATGTAAGCGATCGAAGGTCCGAAGAGACCGTACGTACAAATCCTTCGTCGGCAGGTCCTTCTCGTCTCGGACCCATGGGCCGGTTATTTGCAATTGCATAGTTCTGCATGTACACTTTGAAGTCCGTTCGATTGTCGATTGATTCGACGATGGGTTTGATCCCAGGACCTACAGGTGAGGAGCAGAAAACACCATCAATTTCCCGAAAATGCGCCACGCATAATCATAAATATGGAAGAAACTACCATCTTCTATGCCTGTGGGTACCAGCGTCGAACCATCGTTCAAAACTGTGGTTTCGAACAAAAACGCATATCTCGACCAGTGATACTGTGTACCGAGGTCAATTTCATCTGCACACTCTTTCAACTGGCGCAGTATTTTTGGTAGCTGGAGGTTGAAATATTCTTGGCGCATCTGCTGAGTTTCCAACACCGCCTTTCGATATGCATCTGATGCCGTGGACATACGGGATCGAACATCTTCCTCCTGTTTCACTATCTGTATGGAACGAAGAAAAAATGATCAATTTCAAAAGTTGTTGCACGTGAAGGGCTTAGCAGCATGTGCTTACGGAAACGGGATTCTTGCCCTTTAACAGCATGGCCCCTTTTGCTGCTGCCTTCCCTATGGCCCGCTTGCCACCGCTAGGACCCCCGTTTCGCTGATGTTGGGGACCATCTCTTAAAGATTCTCCCTCCTTGGCTAATAGAATCCTTTCCAACTCGTCATGCGTAGCTTCGAAGCGGGTTTTGGATTTGTCCAATGTCATTTCGCTCTCTGTAAGAGCACGCTCGTACCTCGAAGCAAGCTCCTTTGCCGACTTTCTGTTCTTATCCACTTCCTTGGAGAGGTTTGTGAGCTCGTCCGCCATCTCATTAAGACGTTGGGCAAATTTGAGACGGTTCTCGGCAATCACTTCATGCAGACGCATCGTCGACTGCCATGCTGTGACAAACGAACCGGCTTTTCCCTCATTCATCGAGTAGAGTTCCAATGCGGATCGAGCGGCCTTTTGAAGGGACCTTCCATACTCTTCCTCGACTATCGCCCGTTTCTTGAAAAATGTGGAAGTTTCCTAGAAATGGATTGATTGGAGATTTCCGCAAATAGGTTATCGGGGATCAGGGTCGTTCAAGGAATAGGAGTGGAGTTGATGGGCTTACCCGACAAGAGACCATACTCTGTTTTATCCTATCCAAAAGCAGAGGAACGCCGCACTAATTTGCAAAAGCCCCGAGATGGATGGGTATATAATTGAGATATGAACTGAAAGGAGTGATCTAGAAAGAACAACTCACGTCAAGGTCGCATAATGCTCTAAGAACGCTCTCATCGAAGCCGGTAAGACTATTGGCATCATCCATTACACTTGCACCATCGAAGCTGCTTGGAGTGTAGTGAGTGCTGCCCTTGTCCTGACCCAAGGACTGAGTTGAATAGCTGTTTCTGCGATGATGATATGGGGCGTATACATCCTGACTGAGTCTTGGTGGAGAAGAGGCATTGACAAGAGTATGAGAAGGAGTGGAAGGCTGAGGAGAATAGCCAGTATCGGTTAGATGAGGACGTGGATAGGCTGCAAGCGGTTGCTGTATCGCTGCCTCGTTGTCAGACTGAGAATAATTTGACGCAGCATCAGTGGAATAGTCAGCATAAATCCTAGGATGACTGTCAGGACTTGTGTTCATCTCTGCGCGCAAATAGTTTGTCGCAAAGGGTGAAAATGGCAGTGGCTTATGCGATGCCCGAATGGTTAGAAACCAAACGCGCGGACTCATCGGCTCTTTTGCGCGAGAAGCCTCCTATCATCACAACGACGACCTCAGCGACGCGTTCAACTCAAAAATGCTTCTGATTCTTTCGTGTGTTATTAGAGTGGCTTTTAGCTGATTGGTCATACTCATAAAGATCGTGCCTTCCTGCTTGCTTGCGCCGTCGGAGACTCGAATCAATCAGAAGACCCGGTGGTCTGATCACTTGCCGATCAGTGAGTTCACCGACTTTGCATGGTCTCGCCACTCCGGGAATCTATTTACCAACATCTCTTTTCAGGCAACATCATTCCACACTATGTGTCCTCCGTTGCGTAAACATCCCAACCTGCTGAAACATGGCCACCCGTATTCCCTATGAGATCCACCCTCATATAGAACAATCGCTCACCCAGAAATTTGGGGTATCCAACTAGCTCGTCTCGGGACTTGCACATTGAAAAAAGACCGGTATTGAATCAAAAGAACTAGGCTTCCCGGTCAGGGTGAATGTATTCAAAGTGGGCAAAGTGCTCTCCTTTCTCCCCTTCGTCACTATGTCGTGTTGAAACTTGCTTCAGCTCCACAAGTGACCAAAATATCTATCATATCCCACAAAATCCCATAGCTACCTCGTGTCTCATTCCTGAAACAGCGCTCAAACGCAGATTAGGCAAAGCACAATCATTTTGTCAGAATGAATAAACAACCACAGTACACGCATTATACACCTGGTCGTCCAGCTCTAGCCGTGAATGATCTCGCCAAGTAGCGTGCCAACGCCAACCTCACGGCCTCCAGCTGAGCGATGGCTTGCTCATCACTCCAATCCTCTCTCGGATCCAAATTCGTGTTTTCTTGCCTATTCCCGTCGGAAGATCCCATACCACTCTTCTTCATAATCTTTTGCAAAGCCCCCAAGTAGTCGGCACCGCAGCCTTGTTGTGCCCGAATGTAAATTTCTTCCAGGTGACGCAACAACTCGTAAGCCTCCTCATCTGTGAACCAGAGAGCCTCGTCTACCCCAGGGAATGATGCATCAGAAACACTGGGACATAAATTATCCAAAAGCGGCTAAAAGGCTTACCTTCCAGCATCCCTGCGGCGTCTATTAATACAACGCCCCACCACCATCGTGGAACAATCCCAGATTTGAGCATCAAAACCAATATTTTGGCGGCATCCTTCTTATCTCCGCTCCTAAACTTTTCGTGGAACTCGGCATATCGCGCCAAGAATTGCAACCGACTCGTGAATACTTCCACGCCTCTACCGTTGAACAGGAAGCTAGGTGTATCCAGACGCAAGTCTGCCAAATCGGGGATTTCAGAGACCAAAGAGCAGAACTCGGCGGCGCCTAATCGAGTTAAGTCAGGAATACGGTATCATGTTACGCTTGGTGCCCACTTACCATGTTCGATATACTCTTCTAACAGGAGATCTGCAATACGCCCAACTCCTTTGACATCGCTTGCCCATATGGAGTACGAAACAGCGTCACCATACCGGCGCTTGCGAACCAGTAGCTGAGCGACAACCTGCATTCACGTTCGTCATCCCATTCCGAAAGCAACGCGTCGAGCTGATCACTCACTTTGCACAGTGACCGTAGTTCATCCCATAGTTCATAATCCTTACACCACTCTACCAACTTCTCCACCCTTTGCAACCCAGTCAACTCGCCCAGTTTCTCAGTCGTTGGCTCCTCGCCTTCATCTATCGCCATCGTTTTATCCTTGAGTCCTATCGCCCCATTTGTATCCCCCTTTTGAGTAGATTTCTCTTTTTCATCCACTTCAACATCAACTGCCATCCTTCTCAAAATCTCTCCCAGTCTCGCTCGACCGACATCACCGCAAGCAGCCAGATAATCGAATTCCAACTGCCATAGACTGGGATCACTATGCAATATTGCTGCATAGTCCATCAGAAGGAAGTCTCTGAGGGTAAGCGAGTCCTCGTCTTGGTCTTCAGAACCTTTTCTTGTCTGTCGGTCGTCAAGCTCTGCAAAAAGCCCAGTACTGGGTGTCGACAGGGCGCCAGTCCCAGACGAAACAGAAGCATTATAGCCTAGTTTGAGGAATACATCTCCTATGTGCGATCCAAACCAAATATCCAATTCGCTGGATAGTTGTATGAATCGTTTTGCTTCTCCAGCTAGAGCAGCAGCATGAACCGTTTCTTCAAGTAATGTTGGATCGAGTGGAAGAGAATCCAGGATTAACGCCAGGGTATCACTGATGACAGTGAACTCAGCATTAGCGAACTTTGAGCATACTAGAAAACTCACGGTAAATCATCGCGGCGTAGGTTTGGTTCTACCCAAACACCCCAGATGCCAATCACTTCCCTCCATCCGCCTCCACCAACATCCTCCCCGCAGACTTTCATGATGACTTCCTGATTTCCCTCCAGTACACCCAGCAAGTCTTCCAACCCTTCCCTCCAATCTCCCTGGCCATCCGAATCCTCTAACAATTCAATCTCTGATCTGAGTCTTCTCAATGAATCTTTCCACTTCCGATGAGCAGAAAAGAATTCATGTTCAGATCTAAACGATGTTGAACGAGGATGAGATTTGAGGAGAGGTGGCAATAATGGTGCTATCCGACGCAGAGTCGCGGATGGATGACTTGCAAGAGTAGAGAAGAAATGCATTGCGCCAGCGGAAAGACCTCGAATGGTGCAACTATAGAGCAGGGGAAGATCTCAGATGCGAAAACATGCCTCGCGAAATGGGACCCACCGAATGAGATACATCCAAAATTCATCTTCTAGCCATGGTTTCTCCTTTGCCGCAAGCATCTGACCCTCCTCACTCCGTGGCGCAACAAAGTTGATATTCAACCAGAAGAGTAATTCTTCACCAACTAAACCTGCTACAATACCAGATTGAGGTGCGTAGATTGTTTGAAACAGATGCAGTGTTGTCAAAACTGTGGAGTAATGACTGTAGAGTTTGGCGTTGAAATCTTGTTCAACCTTCAATTAGCATCAGTACTGTAAATAGACGCATGTGGTGTTTTTGTACTTACTGCCAGTCGGTCGAGGTGAGCTTGAACATTTCCGTGGTACAATTCAACATAACGGTGACAAAATTCTAGATTTTGACTGCTGTCCAAACTGTAAACCCAAACAGAGTTTTAAGACAGCACAAGTGATAAAGATATGAGTAAACTCACGGAACTCCGTCCTCTAGATGCTGGGCAGCTGTTCCTTGGAAAGCTTGGAATGTTACAAATGCGTCTGTGTACAGCTATATTGAAATAAGCAGAATTTATCAGTATTGGATACAATAAATTGCTTATTTCCACTAACATGAACCGTAGAATCATCAATGCTGCCCCATTTCGCAAACCAAGCGCCATTTTGACCTGGTATGCTCGCGGCTTTAATCCCAGGAAAGCCTTGATTCACTTTTCTTTCACCGATCTGTGTAAGAGGAGTAAGCTCTTTGGGACATGAGGATTGAGTTACCTGAGGACGTACCGGTACAGTAAACACAGCGAGCTCGTTTGCTCGCGGAGACAAGGCTACCCCTAGACTGGCATCAGATCCAGCAAACTGCTTCAGAGATTCGGGGTTTGGGAAGAGTGGTGGCTTCAATCCGACTGGTCGTGACATTGAGGGAGAATAAAAAAGCAATCGAAGTATTAATCAGATAATTCCAGGCGCCCCTTGGATCAAGGCGAAACGCGACCAGGAGCTAGGATTGTGAGTGGGATCGGGATGTGTTTGAGAAAGACAGCCAGGTCGATTGACCCAGTTTTCAAGTTGTAGCTATGAGTTACGATTAGCTTATACCAGGTTAGGCTCTTGGAGCTAATGGGCGTTGTACTGGTGTGGACGATGTCAACCTACCAGGTTCGCATGGTCAAACTTCAAATCGAACAAACAGGTTACTCAAATTGTTGAGATCATGTGACGCAAGACCAAAGGGTGAAACTCTTGGTCGACCCAAGGACAAAAAGTATATAGAATGTGATGAATTAATTACATAGTATACTCCAATTTGGCTGGTTGATATAATGCGGTCTTGTCAGAAGTGTGTTGAATTGTGGCGTAATGTCAACTTACCTTCATGTTTCTTGGCTTCAGATATCTTTCTTGCGGCCTTGGTCAGGTCCTCCTGCGTAATATATTCTCTAAGGTTGTTGCATCAGTAATGAACATGTGCGCGTTGCCTGAAAAAAGATATTACCGATCCTCCCGAATAGCGAACATCCCCGCTTCTGTGACAACGTTTCGGAGATCGGCACCATTGAATCCATCGGAAAGCTAACGAGATAATTAAGATTAGACATATTTGTCCATTCCGCATTATTCGTCGTCACTTACTTTTACAATTGCTTCGTAATCAATTTCACCGCCTTTGTTGACAGGGGCAGCATGAATCTTCAGAATTTCCAATCGAGCCTGTTCATTCGGTAGGGGTATTTCTATCTTTCGGTCTAGTCGTCCAGGACGAAGAAGAGCAGGATCGAGGGTGTCCGGTCGGTTCGTTGCCATGATCAGCTTCGTTTTGCCTAAGGAGTCGAAACCGTCCATTTGATTGAGAAGCTGTCACAATGGCCGAAGGTTATCCCTTATCAGATGGCTAAACGTAATCCCGTCATGAAACGTACCTCCATCAATGTCCGCTGTATCTCTCTGTCAGCACTAGTACCCTCCGAAAATCTTCTCCCGCCTATAGCGTCGATCTCATCCATAAATATGATACAGGGCTCATGCTCGCGGGCGTATCCAAACATTTCCCGCACCAACCTAGCGGACTCGCCAATATATTTATCTACGATCGCCGAAGAAACGACTTTGAGGAAATTAGTCGACAGGGTCGCCGCGACAGCTCTTGCAAGAAGCGTCTTGCCCGTTCCCGGTGGTCCATAGAGAAGCACACCCTTAGGCGGAGATATACCCACGCGCACGAATAATTCTGGGTTCATTAGAGGAAGTTCTATTACCTGTACAGGATAGTGATTAATATCATATTTTCCACGAAATATGTGTTCGTACCTCTCTCAATTCTCTAACTTGTTCGCCAAGACCACCAATTCCTGCAAAGGTTGCTCCTCCAGGGTCTTCTAAGCTCATGTTATACACAAGTGGATCAACCTCTCGCGGAAGTATGCGCATTATTGTGAGTGTTGTCATATCCAAGCTAACGCGCGTTCCGGCCTTGAGCTTGGCGACCGGAAGAGTGGGACGGTAAGATACAACATAGCGTGGTCCAGATGATGCCTTCACGATGACTATTATTGGATGAGCAATTATATTATACCGTGTAGCGTCTAGACTCACATCTCTCATCGTCCAGCTGTTTCAGCACCTCTCCGATGATCTGTCCCACCGATTGGACAGCTTTGATATCATCCTCAGTCTTTGCATACTCCTTCTCGAGATCTTTGATTGAAAACCGCACTATCCATCTAGATGTCAGTCGCATTGCTTAATAATCGAATATTTTGTGATGGAGAACTTGCATTGCTTGAGACTATTGCTCATACGCTCATGCTCAGCCATTTTCTGTACAAAATGTTGTCAGTAAATAGAAGCCGTATCATGACTATCTAGCATACTTTTCGATAGCCTGTATAGGCATCTACCCGCCGCTGGTCCAGTCCTGAAGATGTTGAAGGCTGAGAGTCCATTGTGGTGCTTGAGATCGTTAAGTAGCGTTCCAGTCCAGACGCGTACGCGTTCTTCGGGTTTAACGGTGATTGGACCGAAACACGTGATTGGTTAGAAAAAGCGCCAGGGGTCGCATTGCAAGAACAAAGAACAAAGACGCGATGGTCCATATTATAACCACGGGATCGGGAAGTAGCGGTCAATGATTAGTGAAGTTTTTTGTTTGGTAATCATTAACGGTCGGTAACCTGAAGGCACTGGTACTATACATTTCTCTTCATAGTACATACTCAAACAACAATCGAGACCGCTGGTTGGCTTCAGGCGGTTCCGAGCTGCCAATTTCAAGGACAATTTCTATGACACCGCATCACAGAAATTCTTTCCGAGCGACAGTTCCCTACTGTGGAGAATTGATTATTAGTATTTTGCCACAATGTATCCATATTACTGGGAACAGCCCACTTCGCCTTGACAATGGTTTTGGTTTCGTGATTGTAAAACAATAGAAGGGCTAGTCCATCTGAAGACTGCATAGCTTGTATCGCGGTACAAGGCAGTAACCAGGAAGTTCTGTATGGAGGAACTTGTTATTACCGCCGAACGCATGTCATTCAACGTCGCAAAGTCCAGCAATCACCCTTTCGTGACAGCACAGCTGCTATGACAATCCCAAGTGTTCGAGCCGCCTTTTTACAGAAATCCAAGCTTCGCGAACGAGGTTCCACCAGAGTAATCGTCGTAAGTCCGGATTAAACGAGCCAAAGGAACCTAGTGCGGTCGCCTTCGAGCTCGGGTTTTGAATTTCGCTGAACAGCCACCGTGCCACGAGATCAGAAAGTTGAATAACAGTGCAGCTTTGGATAAACCATAGATCTTACCAGCAAACCATCAGCTCGTAGCTGCACTTGCAATTCGTTCTTAGCGCGTCTCATCGCAACCAGGAAGTTATCGAAATTTACGACTCGGTGTCGAGAATTGGAAACAAGAAATCCAGTTCCAGCCTTTGTCTATAGTGCTCGAATACCTATTGAAGTCGAACAGCCCGACTTGTAGGTTTGGCATCCGTCTAAATTCCACATAGCGAGTTGCCCAGCTGAGCGTTTCCACCAGTTCATCACACCGGTGAGCTAAGTCATGAGCCCTCATTCATTGGGTGGATATCGAGCTTCGTAATTTACCGAATGGGGCAGGCGTTGTGTCATGATACCACCCAAATCATTTCTGACATCATTTAATCCAGCCACAACATGAATGACGCAGAACCAATTGATCTGGCCCCAATTTATTGACGTAACTCGCCGTTTTCTGGTTTGTATCGTCGGTTCCGCTGATGGCTTCTTGTATCCCGGCTGTACCTAAATCAACATCAGGGCATTGGCGCCTGTGGCATAAACACTCTGTATAGGAGCCACCGAGTGAGATCACGGCTAGCCATTACGGTTACGGTTCCAACCGAGAATCTGCTTGAGATCGCTTTCGCTGAAGTAACTGGAGCAAGTTTGGTGCTGAATTGCGGCTATAAGTCGCCAATGAACGGCAGGCACGAGGCGTTGTGACAGGGAAAAGGGAAAAGCCCGTAGTGGATCAGCCCAGACGACAATACGTAGTTAGGAGCCGCAGTGTCTTCCACAAACGAGTAGAGACATCCATGAGGCTGTCCCGGGCCATGTTTGATCAAGCAACATGTATACACTTCATTAGCTGTCTGTTGATGTTGGTTCCAGGTTATCCGAAACCTTCGCCACCGCTCAATTGAAAGAAGAGGACACAGCAATGTATTGACAGGCGTCCGGTGCCAATTATCGCAACGAGTGACACGGGTAACGAAGTACCAGATTTTCGTAAGAAGATGGATTTGCGGACGGCGATTACGAATTCAATGGGAGCTTAAACAGATTATCAGCTCAGGTTACAACCAAGGGCGGGGGTTTTGTCGTGAAAGTCCTAAAATCCCAAGCCACTGGTGCCATCATGGAGAGAAGGAAGTAAGGGTAGGTGTACGATCGATTTCCAAACAATTAGGTAGGGTACTAGTGGGAACCTTACTAACAAAATGCGCCATCGAGGTCTCGGGGAAGCCTCCACCGGAATAAAAATATCACCAATTGAGAAGAGAAGCTAATCCCATTTGATGCTGTCACCTTCAGACCTAGGTGACCGTTGAAAAAATAGGGGTCGAAGAATTTTAGGCAATGCACCAAACTCACCGCCACTGGAATCAATCCAAAAACCTTGAAAAGGCAGAAGCCGCTTCACAAGGCTCATGATTTATCGATAAACAACTTCCTGATATCAGTAGTGTGTGAAAAATCGAGCCACCGATCAACCGAGGAGTCCGGTGGAGGTGCAATACTAATCCCCCATGCCGTAATGGAATCCGAGGGGTGGTCGGTCGAGCACCGCCGAGCTTTCTGCAAAAGGGACCGTCGCTGGATGCTATATTAAAAGAATCATGCGCGAGCGCAAAGCGACAATAAGATGTCTTTTTGTAGGATAGTAAAATGCTACGACAGAACGAAAAGGGAGGGTGATGGTACAAGAAAAAGGATAACAAATAATTATATGACACGAAAGCGAGGGAAATAACTTTGGGTTCAAAATGATTCAATCAACAAGCAATAGGCCTAACAAAGCTGTACGGATTTAGATAAGAGGCATATTAAAGACGTAGAAAGACGTTATCGGGTGGAAACCAGTGCAAGCATTCAAGAACGTCTGCAATCGGACCAAGTAATATGTGGTAACTGCATCGGAAAGTTCCACGCATAATAGAAAGCTGGGTATCAAGAAATCACAGAAAAAAAAAACCACGGCAGGTCATCAACATAGAACAGCATCATCAGACATGAACCGGTGTTCATTCCAATTCCCCGTTCCACTGGAAATGCGATCTCACCGTCGCTCCATTTCCGTTTGAAACCGATGAACGGGGTATGATTGATTCAAACACTTCTCCGGGTGTGGTAGGTGGCATCGGGTCGAACTGCGACCTCATTGGATATGGTGCAGAAGCACGTGAACTCTGCTGTCCGACCCATCCATAGAGCGAGTTGGAGTGTCCAAAAGACCCTTGAAGGTGCCCCGATGTCCTCCCGGCTTCCTGACTCTCGATATTTGGTCTCCATCCATGTGATGACCGAGATGTCAAACTGATAGAGGTTGGCACTGTGTTGGACCGTTCTCGACCGAGGAGTGCCAAATTCATGGGTGGGGAACTTGGTCCATCGAAGTTGTTAATCGATTGGCCATTTGTTGAGCCTGTTTGATCGAGATAGGATTGTTGGTCACTGTGATTGAATGGTAAGGTATTGGCACGGGGGAAAGAAGCCGAGATTGGAGGAGTCGTCGCACTTCCGAAAGGCGAGGAAGAGGTTAAGAATGAACCTGTTGATCTGGAAGTCAACAAATTTGAGGCCGGAGACTCCGAAAGGGGGTATGGTGAAGTACGGATGGACGATGCTAATAGAGGAGTAGACATGCGCCTTGAGATTTGCGGTAGGGTAGAAGTTGGAGGAACCGCGGATGGGACCACCTTGGGATGTTCTTGGAGATGTGGCGGTAAAGATGCCGGAGGAAGCATTCTCATGTCGCTGGAGTTATGGCCGCTTAAAGAGCCATTGGGAGCGGTAGAGGAACCTACGATTGGTGCTGAACCTAACGGAGATTGGACGAGCGGGGCTGAGGTGTAGCTGCTCCCCTGGAGTGCAGCAGTATTTAGGCCCTTTCCAGACGACCAAGAACTAAGCGCATTATAGTTAGAGGACCCGGCCGTCGACGGCATTGGCTTCGGTGGATCCGTGAATGCGGGGTTAGGAGACCAAGAGGATGACGGGGGAGATATGGATGATTGAGAACTGGGGGTAAAAGTTCGGGATGAGTCTCCAAGACCCGACGAAAGATTCAAAGAAGAAAGCGAGTTTGAAGAAGATGACGTGCTAGCTAAGCTAGCTCGTCGCTGGTCAATTGGACATGCATTTTCCAGGGACGGCATGTTAGCCCATGATTCGAGTCTTGCAGTAATGGGCTGTTGAGATGCGACATATTTCGGCATGGACGAGATTGGGCGAACTAATGATTTTTCTGTCTGGCCAGAGTCGTTGTTGAAAAAGCGTTGGACGGGAGATTGAAGATCGTAAGATGAGGGATATGTGACGGTGACGGCGCTACCACCACTCCCACTACCTTCGTCATCTTCGTCCTTTAGCCCAGCTGTGGGCAATGGATTGTTATCCCAATATTCACCCATCCTGGACGAGGAAGGAACCTCAAAGTGAGATGGGGCTGGACCACCCTGTCCGAAACCATTCAGCGAACTTGGGAAGCCATTGAAGTCGGGCATTGGCGAATTTACACCGCTGGAGTCGGCTGAATCGTCATTGGCGTCATCTTCAGGCCTCTGCTTTGACGATGATTTGGGCTTTCTTCGGGTACTCATTGAAGAGACAAATATTCCTGGAGGTACCACGATAGTGCTAAGAATGGGGTCCTCATCAACTGTGAGAAGTTGCTGAGACGCTTCCTCGGTGAAGTAGGCCTGGTAATCAATGGGAACACCTGTCAGAACAATCACGCATCCGAGCAACGGTAGGACAGCAACTGACTGTGAGATGCCATTTTTGAATCGGAACACCCTGTTCTACGAGCGTGGCTGAGTATGTTTGCTTTGAGAGCCCACCAGGGAGAGCAGGAAGACGCTTTTTGCGCGGTTGTTTCGTTCGTCTGCATAGGAGCCATGTCAGAAATAACCACGGATAATAACAGTCTGTAGAATAAGAATCCCGTGCTCACTTTTCGCCGATGGACTTCTTTCGCCGAAGAAACGCATCCTGGGATTCATTGGAGGGCATCTCATCATACATGAGAAATGGACCTCTAACCCTGCTTGGGCTCCAACAATGACCATCTGTCCAACGCTCTAGAGCACCTTCTCTGTCTGCCCAAACGTATACATGACCTGGATGAAGACTTTGTTGTTCTGGACCTGTGAGGCGCTTGCGGATAAGTTGGAAGTGACCCTGCCTGACGGCTTGGAATAGTACGTGAGCGTCGTTTGCGTCACGAAGACGGAGCCTGGAATGAGTGCTATGGCCGTGATCCATAGTCATTGTGGAAAAGGGAAGAGAGGAACTGCGAAAAGGGAGGCAAAAGAGGTGAGAAGGGGGCGTTATATAATCTCTTGGGGCACCCCGGCTTTGGAGTCCGATTCCGGCAAACACCAAAAACAGAGGAGGAATTTGTCGGTCGTCAAGGCTCACCTCATGGATGCACACGGCGAGATCTCTTGAGATCAATCGGGCGGAACCGACCAAAGCAAAGCGCAACAGCTTTGGGTATAGCTCCCACCCCCTCGGTCCCTTCCGAGACGCTAATCCTAAAACGTAGTCTCCATCCCTTTTTTTAGTGACACGCAACGCCTTACATACGTTGGGCTCTTTTCCTGACATTCTTCGATTTTTTTTTTTCGAAAATACCCGACTCAAGGACCAATCATCGCTCAAGTCCCACAATGAATCATTTCCACCGATCGTCTTCTTTCATCGTTTTTCTGGGTCGAATGGGACCGAGGTGGCAGGCACCGCAACAAGGGTCCTGATTCATTACATCACCATTCCATTGCCACAGATTTTTTTGACTGTTCCGAGTCTCGACAGGCGCTTAAATACCTTATTCGCTGGACAAAATTCCACCCAAGCCAAAACATACCAACATCAAAAATCGCTAACTGATATGGTGGGGGGCAGGCTTCAGTGCTTCAACCATGCGCTGTGGCTCGATGTTGTCATTGCAAGTCTTGTGACACCGGGATGCTCAGTGACACAGCCAGCTTCCCGAAATCCGCTTGTCAATTACAAAACCCGTGAGTCCTTTCCTCCTATTGCCTCGTGTTGAACACTTATGCCTTATTGGATCTGCGCTCTCAACTAAGCCATGTCAGGTATCACTATCTGTTCGTAAACACTCGTCACTTCCGGGTTATCCGATGGTGGACTTCGTTGGGGGGAGGGCTGCTGATAACAGGCCCGTTATTTGCAATCAAATTCCAGTAAACCGTCGATTTCATGCGATACCGGAATCTAGCGTTTTTGACCACTTTCCTTTATCATGGATAGTCGGCCGACCCAGGAAATCCCGCAGTACCTTAGTTACTAATGTTGATGTCATCCTTTTCTTCACATATACAGTAGAACGGTGGTTAAGCAGGCCTAGGA
Organism: Tulasnella sp. 418; assembly: GCA_019632295.1. Lineage (NCBI taxonomy): Eukaryota > Fungi > Basidiomycota > Agaricomycetes > Cantharellales > Tulasnellaceae > Tulasnella > Tulasnella sp. 418. Next base: position 8,333 of record WSTZ01000219.1, on the reverse strand, counting down.
GCGTTGCATGTGGTCTAGGTTACTGACTGCGAAAGAATTCCACCCAAGATATCAGTTTCATAGTCGATCGTCTGTGGAAGAAGAAGCAGAACACCTAAACAGAATGAGAGACGCCTTTATGTCTCGGTTCGGTCTTATCGCGACCGTTCCATTCCAGCTATGGTATGTAGATTAGAATGGCCCTACATCGCTTTCCCTTGAAGTTCTGGTATCCAATCATACCGTTTCGGTACCTTACGGCGTATCCAACCCTCGATAAGGTTAGGTCACAAAATCTCCATTTGGGCCAAGTGTGCTCTGCATTCATTCTAGAGGCACTACTAGAATGCCATGCGATTTGCGATGAGCTGTCGCAGTCGGTTACTTATTGTACCCCGGAATCGTGATGCACTGCGGAAGCTATTCAGCTTTGGTGATTTAGTCCCATTTTTGAATCGGATACAAAACGGGCATTCGGCGGTGTACAGACACATAGGATTCACCTCATGGACTGGACAACAGCGCTAGGGCGTAAAGTTCAAGCTATGGTCTCTCATCAAACTAATGTTTTTGTCAAAAGGGGTTGGCCGTAAGATGAACCAGTTGCTGTTGTCCCTTTGACAGCCCGTTATCGAAAAAATGATAAACAAATACCGAAAACTCTTGAAGAAAAGGTTTTGAGGTGAGAAGAATCACGTATGATACATCCGCCCGCATTCTCATCTTTTTTTCTCATCGCTTAGAGAATGTTTTGTTAGATATCGATGCTCAGGACAAACGAAACAAGTGCGCAGGGCTGGGCACAGGGCTCTACGAAGGTGGGCGTTTCCACACTGTCTGCCCTTGATTTCGTTCTCACCAGATTTCGCGTCCACTTTTCATCTGGGGAGATGCACCTGGTCCCTAGCTTACAATGGTCAACATGTCTGTCAGCCCGTTGGCGAGCACTCGCTCCTCTCTACTCCCACGGTGTCCCTGAAGGCGTCCAGCTCATCTCGACCAGAAAAATGGAGGCTCTCGCTTTTCGTCCCACACAGAGGTTTCAGCGATATCGCTATGATGTATCAGCAGTCAATGCATCCTTAGATCCGCTGAAATGCCATCTCGCACTTCGTGCCGGTCTCACTGGTCCACGTTGATATCTAGAAGATAATCGGATCGGTTCCCGAAGCAAGACCTTTGCATGACATATCAGATGGAGCACCTTTCCACATCCCTTATTCTAAGGGACCGGATGTTGGAGCTGAGAAGAAAGAAGGGGGCCTTTCCCCAATTCCGCACTAGTATTAATATGGCAAAGATGGAAAGCGGGTGATCGGATTGAATGCTTTCCAATCATGGCAAAACTTCCTCGGTAGCGCACATTCAACTACAAGGGGTGAGCTCAACAACTGACATGGTTCTGAGGTCGCCCCCGACGACTCATCTGAGGATTGAATGATGCAATTTTCGTGGTTCAGTGCGCAGCTTAGCTCCTTTTCAATTGTAACTGCAAAAGACGCCGGGTGTCAGTTGACTTTGGAGTGAGCTGCTGACGGTTGTTGATAGGCGCTATTGTCGTGCATGGTCCACGCTTACGACATCCCACAAACACCGGGGGTTGTGGAGATTGCAAATCTTCAGCTCAAGAATCAGCTCAAGCCCTTAACACCCAGTACTCAAGCGATATCGAATTAAATCAATTATGATAGGTCTCACTCTAGAATCGGTCATGCAATCAGGTGGTTTTTTTCGTCTTTCTAGAGGGTTTGCTAATTAGGTAACCCAGATCCGATTTTGACCGCGGACGCTCATTTTTTCTAATTAGGTCCGCAGAAGAACGACATTATGGATAGTGCATTAATGCCGCAACCGCGGAGAATGCGCAGAAAATATTGTCGGATGACTTGAAATATTGCCAGAAGAAGCTCTCACATGACTGCTTCGAGCGAGAAAAATCCTGGGCACATTTGTCCGAATAAGTCTCGGACGCTGCAGGCAAGAACAATCACAATGACGCAGAATTGACGACCGCTCCGGTCATACGTATTCAGCAAATGGGACTTCCCGACGCTGCATCGGATCAAATGTCAAGATGATATCGATTGGCCCAAACATACTCGGATTATAGGCAACTGGTGCATCGCTGATTGAATTGATTCATGGCAGAACTACCGTGGTATACGTTCACATCAGCCCTACTCACTCAAACAAGGGTTCGAAGGCTTGAAAGGTGTCTTACGTTATGGCATTGACCGTCGCAAGGTAAACGAAACCCAACAAAAAAAGTCGTGACTAGTGATAATAATTGCATGTGAGTCGCGTTTTCACCAGGCACCTGCATGAGCTATTTGATGTTTGATATACACAGTGATTTACCACCCAACGAGGCTAAGAAATGATCATGATTGCGCTATTATTCGACTGTTCACTCTTGTCATTCCAACCTTGCGCAAGTTAGGCTTACAAACGCCGGGGCGCTTCATTTCGGAATCATACATTTCCACTATCACGAGGTTTAGTTGAAATTCTTAGCACAATTTTCGTCACCTGGTGATCCCGCCTCTAACTTCATTCGGCGAGGAACGCGCATCACCTTCTTGAAGCAACAACATAGGACCAAATAGCAAGGACAATTGACGACCGAGGATTGGCAGAGAGATAGCCCACGGCAATGATCGGGCGAATTACTTGTAAACCGCAGTCGTTTTGCACGTTGAACACTCTGAACGGGGTGCAAAGACCGCTTCGGAATTCTCTGATGGCCTCCCTGGCACAGAAACTGGAGGCACCGTGACGGGAGGAGCCGAGCGTGCTAATGCTGTGCATCAGGATACTTGTGTTTCAGCTTCAGTAAGGATTTTGTAATGCTCAAACCATGGAAACTGATTATGTGTTGAACCACGGGGAGATGATGGCGTTGAGTACCATCGGCCAGCAGTCGCTCGGGTAAGCTCTACTGATTATGGGAGACAGATGCTCACCAACTTGATTTAGGAAATGGCTATTGACTACCTCTCACTCCACAACTGGATGTTTTTCTACGGGGCCATAGTTATAAATTCAAGCATCATCCAGGTCACGCGGAGCCAACGCTCGAAGGCTTGAGCAATAAGTGTTTTACCATTATGTTCCATAGGTCCAATGTAACATTCATTCAAATTAAGCACTCAGATTTTAGCCCAAAAGGGCTTTAGCCCTGTCAGCATTAGCTTTGAGAGTCTCAACTTGGAGCTCTAGATTCCTGATCTTGGCAAGAGCATCTCTAAGATCGCTCTGAAGTCGCTCGTTTTCTTCTTTGAGTTCAGACTGCGGGAAAAGTGTGAATAGAGCCGGCGTTAACCACAAAGGACACAAATAGTGCTTACGTTGTTCTCGGTTGTGCTCGGAGGAGTACTAGTTATAGGGGTGGGAGGAGAGATCACAGGAATGGGGCTCACTGTCGCGACAGGAACAGACAATGTGGGTGTTAAAGCAGCTGGTGTAGACTGGGGTAACGCCGCGGGAGCTGTCGCACTCTTAGTGGGTAGAGGACTGGGAGGCGGTGCGGGTCCTGAGGAGGAAGCTCCTGTGTCCAAGTCCACGTAGTTACGAGGGGCTGTCTTGCCATTGAAAAATTCGGCCGCGGTCAATGCGGGCACGGAAGAAGGGGCTGGAGGAAAGATATCGGCTTGGAAAGTGTCGGCCTTCGCCAGAAAGTTATCAGCCGATATGCTTGAGAAAGGGATGGGAGCTTGTACTCACCTTCCGGGGTACCACGAAAGATATCGGTTCAATAGAGGATCCGTATACCTTGTAAGCACGTGCAATCTCACAGTCCGACACGTTTAGAGCTCGGCGAGGTAAGAAACACATTCCTCGCTGAGGATCAGTTGATTTGTGTTCCGAAAGAGCGAAGAGGTTGTCCGACTCATATTCATAGAACCTGGAACAGACTTGGTCAGGATGAAATCCAAGATCCAGTAAAAGCCAGACTTACCGAATATTTCCGTCTCCCTTGCCAGCAAGGAATAGGATGTTATTATCGCTCCAGAACGGCATGATGACCCCAGCAGATTGATCGATATTCAGCGTCTTGACACTGGACAAACCACCGGTTTCCCAGATGCAAACCTGTCTATCAGACATTCTCGAGAAACCGGTGGTAGCAATCCTGTCCAAATCACCCATCCAGGTGACACGAGCGCCTTTTATGCCACCATGCCCATCTCCTACACGAACGGCTTCGCCACCGGTGCGGGGATCGAAAATTCGAATCTTTCGATCTCTCGATGTGGTTGCGAGCAGGGTTCCGGTAGAGTTGAAAGCCAATGACTGGATAGTGTCGTTGTGGCCTACTAACGTGCTTCTAGCATCTTCGGGGTTGGCTAGGTCCCACAACTTTACGCTGTGATCACCTGACGCAGACGCAAGAACATGCGATGCCGTAGGGTGAAAGAGTACTTGACCTATCTTGCGACCACTACCCGCAATTCTAGATACTGGTTCAAAGTCTTGTGGGACCCAGCCTTCGCTGCCCCATCCTTCGAACTGCGAATCCTCGACTTTCCATATCAATACTTTGCCATCTTCTGCTCCACTTGCAACAACGCGATCGTCAAATGGAGACCAGTCCGTATCAAGAACGGGAGCTGCATGTCCACGAGCTAGTGGTATGACATCAGGAAGCTTGTACGATATTCCATCTGAAAGAGGTGTTCCAGGAAGCGGTAGTATGGCGAAAGCTCCTCCCCCGGCAACTTGATAATTGACGCTGAGAAATGCCTTGATTCATTGCATTGAGCATTTAACTTATTTAGTCAATGAATCATGGAACTTACTGCAGATGCGGCTACTAGATTAGTGTCCCAAGCACTGCTGGATATCCTCAAGTTTTCAATGCCATTCTCTTTCTTAGCGGGTTGGCCGAATACGTGGCTATAGGTTATATGAGTTATCCCACAGCAATCTTCGTCGTACCATCACCTACCGGTACTTTGAGGCTCTCACGAATCGCGACATGGTCAGGACTCAAACGATGTTGACTATAAAGTCGATATGATACGAAACAGAGTCACGTGAGAGCAACGGTTTCTTTAATCGTGGGAGGTCTGAAAATCCCGTTAGTCGGTCCTTCTACAACCCTTGATGCCCACCACCGCGCTATTGAACTAGCCATGCAAACAGGCTTGGTTGCATTAATTTATTGTCGCAGGCGAGTAGATCTCCATCCAGCTCGTATAATATATACAAAGAGCTACCTCAAGACCGTATCTCCTGTCCTGTCAATACCAGCCAACGAAGTTCCCTCTCACAGCTTTGAAGCTGGAAGGATATTGAAGCTTCCACCAGACGTCTCAACCACGTTCCAGGCGGTCACGCCAGCCAGAGTATTCAAGTCACGAGTGAATAGTGAGGGAGTCTCTATATCTCCTCGAAGAATATCGGTGGCTAGCAGAAAGTGTCAAAAAATGGGCATCTATACTAGAGATGATACACTACATACCTTGATAATCTTTTGTAAGGTAAATCTTCAACTGTGGGGTAAATTGAATGGACACATTGGTATTGGATCTTGAGAATAAGTGTCAGCATACATGCATACGTACAGTTGCAGCTGGACATTCACTTACCCAACCCCTTCCCAGTACAAAGTTGGTTCGTAGGTCTGAGTGGCTCCGTCACCGTGAACAAAACCAATTCCCACATCAACTCTATCTCTGCATCTATTCTTCAGAGTCATGAGACGAGAGGTTGATCCAGTCATGGGGGTTGCATCTTGACAGTAAGCGTTAGAAGTGACATGAAACTTGGATGATCAAACTTCAATACCTGGTGTGAAGGTTTTACCCATGGACGAGTCTATTAAGGTGACTGCTTCGCCAAGCTAGAACATCTGAATTTAGTAAGCCATTCGTTGCGGAATTATGCAGCTATGCATACCTTGAGTTCTTGCCATGATTCAGCCTCGATGTAGTTATCACGATTCACTTGGGGGAAACCAAATGCCATTCTTGTTGTGAATGTAACGGTCGCTTTGCAGTGTGAAAGAGCACGAAGAGTTATAACTTTCCAGCAGACGGAGAATTGATCGATAAGCAACCTGTCAGGGTTAGGAGGGTCGAAGGCGAGGAGAAGAGTCTGCAGGTAGACCTTAGCATGGAGCCCGGAGCAGCTTCAACCATAGTTACTTACAACATCTACATGAATCAATTTGTTAGGATCTTAAGTGGGATGAATATATGTGTGACCCTTACCTTGTGTCAGCTTGTTGGCATAAAAGTGTAATGTACGAGTTGCCATGATGGGATTCAAGTGTAGTGGGGTGAAACTTTATCGCTGAGAAGGAAGTTGATCTTGAAATAGTGGGGGTTTGTCTCATTGGAATTTATAGGTTCTCCGGTAGGATAGATTCATCAAAAAAAAGGGGACAGCTCATGGAAGTTAGCAAGTCGGCGAGACGGCGATAGCGATCCCGCTCAAGGCAGTCGTCTAACCGGTATAGCTGTTGGTTTTGACACAGAAGGGTTCCTCGGCGTGTGGTGTCGCCTTTACCGGCACATACTGCGAAGATGTCCTTTGGCCGTCGGGGAGGTAGAAGACGAGTTGCCGATTTCGGTACCCGGTTGGCAATTGAATCTCCGCTCTAATACTAGTTCTAACTTCGTTAAAATTACTACATCATCTCCATACCGAGTCGATCAGTTGGCATCATTGATATTACCGCGATTCGGCGAAAGCAAATATCCAACAGTAATACGAGACTCTATTGCGCTTATGCAACAGTACTTCTTGAGGTTGACGGTCAACGTGCACTGAAAGAACCCTTGCACACGCTTGGCGTGGTTGCGAGTGCACCAATATAACTCAAACGGGGCTATCTAAGCAATGTCGCATCAGGATGTCGCATGTTTACCCTCTCGAACTGGGCTTGGTTCGTCTATTGTTTACAATCATAAATTCAGCGTCGCTGATAACTCTTCGCCCAGTTATTCGGAATGAACGCGATGCCAAGATTTTGATTCAGGCAGTTGGACAAGGGATTCTATCAGAAGTGACAGTCAATACAGGCTCACGCAGAAAAGTACCACTATCAGTTGGTGATGTTTTCATCTGGCGATTTGGCGATATTCGTAGCTGGGATGATGGTCGGCAATGGTGAGCACACCCCAGAAGTTAATCAGTGCATCACTGATTGGACATCAATCAACGGAGTTAGGTGTAACTATCGTACAAATGGGGGTCTTACTTACAAAGGCAAGATATGTGCAGGTTGATACCCGATCGATGCTGAGGCGACGGTATGTTTTTTGAGACAGATGAGGTGGATGGGGATCTCGTTCGAATGGAATATAGCACGTCATCAGTCGACCCGGGCACTCACTGGTTTCTCGTTGTAAGTAAATACAGCAAAGTTGCACCAACCGTGATACTAAGTGGATGGTCAGGCCTACTGCTCTAACTCGGACAAGGAACAACCTCGTTGCATTTACGTCACGGATGATCCTCTATTGAAAACAGTCAAGTTTTCCTTGGCACATCAATCGAGACCTTCCGAAGGATCGTCATCATCGACTGTTCCGGGGATCCAGCTCAAAACCTTAACGAACAAATCGACATTTCCATTCACTCCTACAGTGGTTGTACCTGCCAAGCGAGCTGCACCAACAGCCATAGAATTCAGAGATCAGCAACCACTGGTAATGTCTAGCCATAATGCGCTGTTGTTCAATCGCTGCTTACTCTACAGCACAAGCCCAGTAACCAAGTTCTACCTGCCGCCGCAATTGCCTCGCCTTCTCCAGAACAATGCGAGACTATGGCCACTCAAGACCCTGGGACTCCCTCCAATCCTTCAGTACAAGATGGGGCAGTGGCTACAAAGGTTTATGTGGAGCAACCTCTCGTCAAGGACGTGGTCCCACTAGAACCTAATGCCGAGCCACCAGCAAAGCGACCAAAACTTGAGGAATCACCGAGTGATATACCGTCGTCCCTCAGATGGTCGCTACGCCGCCGGTACCGGAAATTAAATCCTGCACGCCAACGTCGATTTGCGTTGGGGCATACACGTATAGCAGGTATAACAGCCATAATCGGAAACTGGCTAACAAGGGCATTTGATTTTGTGTTTCCATCGTGGTAACAATACCCAAAAAAATGTTCAGAGTTGGGCAATTTGTATAGGACTCTAATATCCGCATTCTGACTTATGTTTGTAACATGGATGATATATACCCTGTATTTCAATTCCAAGACACTTGCGTTTTTATTACCATAATGGTGTTGTTTGGGAAAAGCCCTTACTCGGTCGAAGGCTTGCCCGGTTATCAATTGACGCCGACCGGCTTTCTTCCTCCGGTGACAGGCACCTCAGAACTTCATCCCGTCGAACA
>WSTZ01000218.1:0-21396 GCA_019632295.1 Tulasnella sp. 418 | reverse complement strand
CAATATCGAGCCCAGCTTGAGTGCTGTTGACGACCTCAGCCCTAGGCTCAATATCGAAAGCAGGAGCAGGAACGACACTGGCGGTGGTGATTCCAGCCAAAGCAGTGAGCCCTAGAACAGCTGCAGAGAAAATTTTTCCGAAGAACATTGTGATAATGCTACTGAGTAGATTAGAAGAAGAGCGACGTGGGTCGAGAGTCAATAGATCGAACGATGAGAAATCCCATAGCTCACTCACATTTATACCTTTGCTAATTACGAAGCTCGGACAGCACTCATATATCGGTCTTGACTTCTTTCCATTTGGGGATGGTTCGGGGGGAAAGTATTGGGGAAACGGAAGAAGTGTTACTTCATCAAAGAGTGGGTGAATGGCGCAAGAGCTTGAAGCAGCATAGTTGTGTGTTCATTGGTACGCTATGTGTCGGAGAGAGCCGAGTAGTGGGCAGGTTGAAGTATGCGGCCTGTCTTGATGGAGTTGACACCCAACCCAAGGGAGCCGACACAGTTCCTATATCAAGATTGTGGCGCTCACCCCGATTCCCAAAACGAATTGAGGAACTGGTACCATGATATTCCGATCTTCAGGAGCACTCCTCCATTCTCCAGTGTCAACATAAGACGGTATTGATAGTGGCTGGTGAGAGTACAAGTGGGTTTAAGGAACAGTGTGCATCAAAATGATCCGGCGCGCGACTATGAACACAAAAAATCATCAGCGCCAGGCAACTTCCTGTGAGGATAACCAGCATAGCAGCAACACGTACAGATGAAGCCTATTTCCACTTTCACCAACTGCCAGCCGACCTGATCTTCTTCAGTTGATGATCAATCGTTCCCATTTCTTGATACTGAGATGAATCGGCATCAATTCCCAAGCGTGTCATCGGCAGTCCACTAAATTTGAGGAGGGCCGCCGGCCCATTGTTCAACCCGATTTGTGGAGGAATGGAGCCGCTGGTGCAACCATTCCTTCTCTAATAAAGCTCCGAGATGCATAAGAATCACGATAACATACGTGTACTCCGATTGGTAAAAGGAGCATTCTAAACCATGATGATTGTCAAGTGAGGGCAACCACCCGTGAACCTGGAAACTTCAGCAACTTGAGTGGTGGCGTCAAGTAGATGGAATCTATTGGAGAAAGCAAATCAGCTTTGTTGCCACTGGGCAGGCCTCGCATACGCGAGCTGAGCTGTCGGTGGAAAAGTGACTAAAGTACTGACCAATAAACTGGAATTGAGAATCTGTCAAAATTGTCAAAATGGCCGTCAATCACCGTGGGATTGACACCGGCCCTCGCTTGCTGTTGTTTGTTTGAGGTACACTGTTTGGCAGGTTTTCGTAGAAGAACCAAGAAGAACTTCCATCATCCCAATCATCACCTAATTCTGACCCGTCCAATGGGATCAACAAAGGAGAAACGATATTCAACCAAACTTAAATATCAAGGTACACCGGCGTCACTTGTGATATTAACTCTAAAGGCGCTGTTCTCACGTATTTCAGCTCCTTGACAGGTCGCGTGATAGCACAAGGTATTACACAAGACTGACTAATCTTCAATAACTTTCACTATTTCAACCTAGGTGAACGGAAACTCCCAGGTTGGCTTCGTTACGCTGTTTCTTTAGCATACGGATGCACGAGAGAATGAAGTTTCCTACTTCCTCCTTTACTTGTTGCGAATCCATACGCCAGCACTGAATGAAATCCTAGGAGACATAAATTTGTTACGATTTACTTTGTAACAATGGCTCTCGCGATTTGCTGTATAGATACACGTATTTAAGATCTATATGGGCAGTTCCGCCACATGCACATATCTCTCAAGTCCTAAACACTCGCCCATACTTCAAGTAACCTCGCTGAGACGATACTTCAAAAATCGACCGACGAAATGGGTCTACTAACCATTCAGGTGGTAATCTATATTGATATTATACATTATCATATCTACTCTTTCTTCGCTACATACAGGCACCTCCAGTTCGCCACCAAATCTACACAAAAATCTCAAACTTACGAGCATGAAGATACATTGGGGTTTTTAATTTGAGACTACAGCTATGAATGGGAGCTTCATCTTTATCCATACGTCAAACATCTTTCGATTTCCGTTCATGCAACACGTGTTTCCCATTAAACCAGGGTAATCCGCAGGGATTAACCCTGCCTCAACTAATTTTCCTGCACGTTACGAGTCCGAAGGGGTTGACTATACGCGATGAGCTGGGTAAGGCCAGATATGTCATCCGAGGTGGACCTCATGAACTCGCCATTGTTCCCGGAGCTGGCAGATTCACCGTTCACTTAGTGCACCCAAATGATGAAGATCTTGGAGCTGTGGTCGTACTTCAGGAGCTGAGATGTTCAATTCGAGTTGATGGTTCGAAAGAGGGTAATCGTGATTCGAAAGGAGTTTCGGCGTTGTAATACTCGCCTGTGGAATATAACGAGCCTAATAAACTGGATTAGCGTCTATAGCTGGTAAGAGCGGAAAACCGCAACCTTTCTGAGCGCATTCAAAACTGAAACCCAACCATAGTGCGTTTCAGGCGCAACGCAGCGTCGTGCTAGTAAGGTTAGTAATCTTCGAATTCTATCCGATTTTGAGAGCGTATTCCGCTGTTTGTCAGGAGAATATACTCTACAGTGTCTCATATCAATTGTAGAACTTCCATTAAGGTGAGGGAACTGTGAGGACCCGGGGCCCGGGAAAGGAAAACAGCGACTGACATTAAAGCGGTCGTTCAGCCTGGTGCATATAGGTGTGCTATGCCATTTTTCGGTGCGATCCAGCCAATTTAGCTATGAATTAGATTGAGACATGTGTGGGTCATCCCGCCATTCAATGATGTAAGGTAAAATTGCCGAGTGAAGGGGCTTAACCCATAAGGGATCAAGGGATCATCAGAGGTCAGTAACTAGTCGTTCATTTCTGACGTCCGATTCAACTTCTTGTCAAATAAACACCGTTGGTGCGAGGTTAACTTGCTCCGTACTAATATGCGTTACGCTGCTTGAAGCAGGTCGTGGACCAAATCACACGTGTGACATTATGGAGATGAATTGAATAGCTAAACAATCTTTTTGTTAATGCTCTTCATTGGATTAGCCTGCTACCGGACACATTCATTGTCTAGTATTTAACGACGCGGCGAACGACAATGCTAAAAGTTCGAGGCATTCCGAGTCAGTTGCTAGTTATTGAATTTCAACATTGAGTATAACTCACATGATGATTATGGGTGGCCAAGGCCAAACGATGATGATGACGGCTTTCAACTTTTCAGTCCTTTGAACAACAGCCTGCGCGTATTTGTCATTAACGGGGGTTGGATTCAGAATGTTCACAATGGCGTTGACAGACTGTAGAACAAAGATTAGACATCTACCACGATAAGGGGAGCATTCTCTACATACGTTCAATGAATCATTGAGTACGTCAACCGCCTTCTGTGCGACTGGGTCGGGGTTCTTTTCGTCTACCTTAATGGGAGGAAGCCTGGAAAATGCCGTGGTGGTTTCATCGTAGTACTTGAGGAGGGCATCGAAAACTGGAGTTGTGTCCAATTTGGCTCTGTCATAGTCAACTGCATGCAATCAAAAAATCGTTGAGACTAATGTAACCTCGACAATGAGAAGGATTCACGTACCGAGTTTAGGAAGAATTGCATTAACGTTGGTCTGGAACTTGATCGCAAGATCGAGCCCAGCCTGAGTGCTGTTGACCTCAGCCCTAGGCTCAATATCGAAAGCAGGAGCAGGAACGACACTGGCGGTGGCAATTCCAGCCAAAGCAGTGAATCCTACAACAGCTGCAGAGAAGACTTTTCCGAAGAACATTGTGAAGACTACTGAGTAGATGATGAGACTCGATAGATCGAATGATGAGGAAAAAACCCCATAGCTCACTCACATTTTATACCTTTGCAAGTCATCAAGTTCGGAATAATACTCATGTTTTGCTCTTGACTTTTTTTTCCATTTGGGGATGATTTGTGGGGAAAGTAATGGAGAAACGGGAGAACTGTAACTTCATCAGAGGGAGGGTGAATGGCGCAAAAGCTTGAGGCAGCATAGTTGTGCGCTCATTGGTACGCTAGTTGTCGGAGAGAGCCGAGCATTGGGCGGGTTCAAGTATATGGCCTGTCTTGATGGAGTTGACACCCGACCCAAGGGAGCCGACGCGGTCCCCGGCTGTTCCTATATCAAGAATTATGGCGTTCACTCCGGTTCCCAAATAGAATTAAGGGACGGGTGCCATGTTACTCCGATCTACAGAAGCACTTCTCCATCCTCCAATTGTCAGGATAAGAAGATTTTGACATTGGGCAGGAAGGACTGCAAGGTGAGAGGACAAGTGAGCTCCAGGAACAGTGTCCACCGGAAAGATCGGGCGCGCGACTATCAACATGACAAGAAATTATCAGCACTAGGGAGATTCAGCTTCCTGCAAGGATAACCAGTAGGCAGCTGTACATACGGAAGAAATCTGTTTCCACTCTCTCATAAACTGCCGACCGACTTGATCTTCTTCAGTCGATAATCAATTGTTCCTATTTCTTGATACTGAGATGAATCGGCATCAACTCCCAAGCGTGTCATCGGCAGTCCACTAATTTGAGGAGCGCCGTCGGCCCATTGTTCAACCCGATTTGTGGAGCTCCTTTTCCAATAAAGCTCCGAGACGTATCAAGATTATGATAACATTGGTGCACACTTGTGTACGTGGGGATAAATCTAATTGGTAAGATGTTGGCTAGGAGGGTAACCGCCCGCGAACTTCAATAATTCAGTAACCCGAATGGTGGCTATCGAGTAGATGCAAAATATTGGGTGGAGCCAGTAAAATTTCGGCGCCATCGAGTAGGCGTCTTGTAAGCGGGCTGAAAAATGACCAATGGAATTGATTGACAACCTGTCAAAATTGTCAAAATGCCCATCAAAATCACCGTGGGATTGAGAAGAACGAACCTCGCTTGCTGTTGCTTGTTCTAGGCACATTGTTTGGCTATTTGATCCCTTACTTCCTTCCTAATCACAACCTAATACCGACCCCATACCGACCCACCCAATGAGATCAATAAAGCGGAAACGATATTCAGTCAAGCTCAACGTTTAAGGCACACCCGAGTTACTTGTCATACTTAACTCTCACGTATTTCAGCCCCTTTGCAGGTTGCGTGATAGCACGAGTTATTACACAAGACTGACTCAATCTTCAATAACTGACTGAACGACAATCACTGAACTGGCTTTCAGTATGTTGTTACATCAAGAAGAACCCGGACGCACAAAGCTGGAAATATCCCACTTCCTCCTTTTGTTTTGTACTCCAGCACTGAAACTGATTTCGCCACCCTGCACTGTGTAACAATGGCTTTTGTGTTTCCGTAGTCTAAATACAGTTGTTATATAGACACTGGCAGCGTCAAGCCCCATCAAAGTCCTAAGCACTCACTATCTGAATCAACAACCTCGCTAAGGCGATCCTTTGAGGGTATCGATGCAATGGGTATATTGGCCATTAAGACAGGTAGTCGTGTCTTCTGGGTTGCTGTAGAAAATTCGCCTGTTTTTGCTTATCCCCGCTAAGTCCGCAATGGCGTTGGTGATGTCACAGGGGACGCCGACACCGGCGACGATCGCAGCCCGAACTACTGGCTATCTTCCTTTTGATATCTCTCCGCAAAGCGTATTTACAAAGCACTGATGCCAAATTCCTCCTGATATGGAATTTACCATTGAATTTCTTATAATTTGGAGGCGTCAACAACAAATTATAGATAGTTGACACTCCAATCCGATGGCAAAGAAGTTGTATGTACAAAGTCTAAAAGCGACCCTGACGATCGACGTCAAGATGTCAATACCCCTGAATTTCTATTCGAACTACTTCCTCTCAACGCTATTCCTCAAAAACTAGCGACCGCTCAACAGAACCACATGTATGCGCGATTGGTTAAGATGGAGCATTGGAGATGGCTGTTGGTCGCGTGAAAGCTAGGAAGTTCAACTTGAAAAAGTGGCTTTGGACAACATTGTCACATGGATGCGTCGTTGGACAGCGATGGACATCTTGGTTGACACCTGGTGACCCAATCGACAACTCTCGCATGACCCAGTTATTAATCATTCAATCAACCTCAACACTTAGTCAAGGGCTGGTGCAGTCAACTACCTGGCATACATTTACCACGGCGGACCGATCCCTCCACATCAAACACGCTTTTCGTCCACCCTATCGCGGTCAGTGCATTCCTTACGACACTGTATGAGCCTCACTGTCGGCTTCAAAGCTGTGTTCATCCAAATGTCTTCATTACGGACCTTGTTTTGCCGTCAGTACGCAAAGGTGTAGTCCGCTGGTTCCTCCCTGAAAGTTCATGTTCATACAAACACTGACACATCAATGGCTTTTATTCAGTACGCAGCAACTTCGTCAATCAGTCAATGGCCCTCCCGTCATTGCATCCCTGCTTTCTTTCATCTACTGTCGTTTCCTCGAATGTCCAATTTGTCGAAAATTCAAGACCCGTGTGTGTTGCGCTCTTGACGACGAATACGGTCACTTGTCTCGGTTACTTGCCCCGCTTCTGTGGGATCGAGGCATAGATATATATTGTTCATGGAGAGATGATGGATTCAATATGGCATGGCGATCCGCTAGTGGTAGGTGGAGTATGTTGTGGAAGATTTCGTTTGGAAGACGGTGAATGGGAACCAGTGAATTTCGCTGGTGTCGGATTTGTGATCTTTTGGCTGAGATATTGAAAGAAGCATTCAAGAATGGATTGAAGTAGGTCTGCCTCTTCGTCAAGCCACTTGATGCAACTGGAAATGCTTTCGCAAGAGTCGGATTCACACTTGGCAGAAATTGTAAGCATCATTCATTCATCTGGTCGTTTTGGAGTTTGACAATGAGCCTGAGCCTTGGGTTTTATATCCTCCAGCAGAATTTTTAGTGTATTAGTGAGAGCAGCCGGGGAGGGCGAAGTTGTTATCATATTTGAGGTGAAGTGGAAATTTGAAATGAAGAAGGTAAGTTGAACGTAAAATCACTTTATTTGCGTAGAGTGAAAATAACTAATCTAATCTAATCCAATCCAAAGGGTTTAGAGCTCCACGGTGAGTATCATGGAGATATATGTATTGGACATAACAATAAATTTCCTATGATCCGCCCCTGCCAGTGGCAACACGGATATACATAGGTGTGCTCCACGACGGAACAACAGTCTCCAGAACAATTCTGCAGTTCATCTATAAACTACAGTGAGGATATAATCACGAAATTGAGTATGCAATTGGCGAGTGAGGGCTTCAACCCTCAAGTTCCAGTCAAGGGATCATGACAGATCATTCATTGGTGACGTTCAAATCAGCGCTCCAGCCAACCAAACATCGTTGCTGTGGGTTGCTCCGTACTTGCATACAATATGCGGCTTAAAGCAAGCCATAGTCCAAAATCACGCGCATGACATTACGGAGATAAATTGAATAGCTAAAACGAATTTATTCTGTTACTAATACTCTTCACTAGATTAACTTGCTACCAGACACATTTGTTGCCTAATATTTGATAATAAGGCGGCGAATGGGAATTCTATGATTTCGAGTCATTCCGAATCAGTTCCTGGTTATAGTATTTAACAGCGAGATTAACTCACATGATGAGGATGGGTCCCCAGGGAGTAGGGATAACGATTATCCAGATGGGGAGCAACCTGCTGGTTTTTTCCGCCAAAGTCTGCGCGTTTTTGGCATTGACATCGGTGGGGTTCAAAATGTTCACAACGGCGTTGACAGACTGTAGAACAATGATTAGACATCCACCACAATAAGCGAGCATTCTCTACGTACGTTCAATGTTTCGTTAGCAATGTCAATGGTCTTCTGTGAGGTCGGGTCGGGAGTTTTCGTGGTTGCTTTAACGGGAGGAAGGCTAGAAATAGCCTTAGCAGTTTCGTCGTAGTACTTGAAGAGAGCCTCGAAGACTGGAGTTGTGTCCAAACCGGCTCTGTCATAATCAACTGCGTGCAATCAGGACTGTTGAGGGCCAAAATAACCTTGACTATGAGAAGGATTCACGTACCAAGTTTAGGAAGAACTCCATAAACGTTGGCCTGGAACTTGGTTGCAATATCGAGCCCAGCTTGAGTGCTGTTGACGACCTCAGCCCTAGGCTCAATATCGAAAGCAGGAGCAGGAACGACACTGGCGGTTGCGATTCCAGCCAAAGCAGTGAATCCTAGGACAGCTGTAGAGAAGACTTTTCCGAAGAACATTGTAACGACGCTACTGAATAGATTGTAAGATGAGAGTCGATTGATCGAATGACGAGAAAAAATCCCATCGCTTACTCACATTTTATACCTTCGCAACTCATCAAGTTCTGACAGCCGCTCTTGAACTTTTCCCATTTGGGGATCATTTTCGTGGGGGAAGTACTGGAGAAACGGAAGAACTGGCCCTTCATCAGAGAGTGGGTGAATGACGCAAAAGCTTGAAGCAGCACACTTGAGCGTTCGTTGGTACGCTAAGCGTCGGAGAGACCCGAGGATTGGGCGGGTATAAGTGTATGGCCTGTCTGATGAAGTTGACACCCAACCCAAGGGAGCCGACACAGTCTCCCGCTGTTCCTATATCAAGAATTGTAGCCTTCACCCCGATTCCCAAAGAAATAAGGGACTGGTATCATGTTATTCCGATCTGCAGAAGTACTTCTCCATCCTCCGGTTGTCAAGACAGGACAATGTTGACATCGAGCAGGAAGGACTGCAGTGTGAGAGGACAAGTGATTTCAAGGAACATTGTACGTCGGAACGATCCGGCCCGTGACTATGAACATGACAAAATGATCATCAGCACCAGGGAAATTTAGCAAGGATAACACTTACAGATGAAATCTGTTTCCACTGCCAGCCGACCCAATCTTCTTCAGTTGATGATTAATATCGTTCTTGGTTCTTAATACTGAGATGAATCGGCATCAACACCCAAGCATGTCATCGGCAGTCCACTAATTGGAGGAGGGCCGCCGGTTCCATTGTTCAACCCGATTTGTGGAGGAATGGCGCCGTTGATGCAATTACTCCTTCTCCAATAAAGCTCCGGGCCGCATCAGAATCGACGTGTACGTGGGGATACTCGTATCCAATTGACAAAGGGAGTATTCTAAACCATAATAATTGCCAAGTGCGCTGAGGCAACCACACCCCGAACTTGATCACTTCAAGTTCAACAATGGGGGCATCAAATAGATGGAAACTATTGGAGAATACAAGTCAGCGTCAATGTATTGAACATACCTCAGGTACGCGAGCTGAGCTGGCGGTGGAGAAATGACTAAATGTACTGACCAAACTGGAATTGACAACCTGTCAAAATTGTCAAAAATGGCCGTCAATCACCGTGGGATTGAGAAGTACGAACCTCGCTTGCTATTGTTTGCTCTTGGCATTGTTTGGCTAGTTGTCCCTTACTTCCTTCTCTGTCGCACGACCTACCCAATACCCAATGGGATCGATGAAGCGGAAACGATATTCAACCAAGCTTGGCGGTTAAGGTACATATCACATTAACTCTAATGGTGTTATTCTCACGCACCTCAGTTCCTTGACAGGTCACGTAATAGCACGAGTTATGACAATAACTTCGAGTATTTCAACCTTGATGAACTACATTCGTATGTTGGTTTTCAGTATGATGTTTCTCCAAGGACCCGGACGCACCAAGCAAGAATATCCTGTTCCTCCTTTAACTTTGTTTGCGTATATCTATATGGACACGAAAATAAGGAATAACAGTCACCCGGGTTATACTATTTTCTTTTCGATCACTTCCCCGCTCTATGACGCGTTCCATGACATCACTCTAGGCTGTGCTGATGTCCTTGAAACGAATAAGGGTGTCGCATTTTCAGACTTTGTAATCGGATGACATCTTATTCGCGAGTACATCGAATACTCCAAGATTGAACAAGTCGTGCGTCCGACCATCGTCTCCAGTATCCAAACCGTAAGCAAAGACTAGCTTCATCTTCCCAACTCCTTTTCACTAAGTGCACACTTAAGCCGCTTTCGTTGACAGTGCTCCAGGGTTGTGTGATATCTTTGTATACACCGTGAGGGTCCTTGACGGAGACCGTTGAACGCGTCAACCTTTTTTTCTACTCGCATTTCACCCTTGACCAAACGTCAACCCTGGCGCAACACTTTCCACTCTAGTGTCAAGAAACATGTTCAATTCCTCACTTTCTGTTTCGTGTTCATGTCCCTACTAACACTACTTGCATTTGCTCAGTACGCCGCGGCTTCGTCAATCTGTCAAAGCAATAAGCATCATCCACCTATCGCTGGCATCCCTGCTTGTATCAATCTCCTCGCCATTTTCTCGAATATCCGACTTGCTCCAAGCTCAAGACCCGTGGATGCGGTGCTCACATTAGAAGGAGAATTTCACCGAGAATTGGTGTCATGGTGTCGTTGCCATAATCGATCTTGATACACATTCTGTCAATAGGCAGAAAGATCGGATTGCATCATCGAAGTGGACCCATCTAGTCTACATTTGCTTTGGTTGTGTTTTCCATCTGAAGGTTTGTGTGCATCAGTTCAGTCGCAGTCATGCATGTATTTAGTGGCATCCACTAGGGTGGATAAAATTAAAAGGTATCTACACTACATGGGTTTACAGGTTCCAATGCATACCGAATCGATCCAGGATATACATCGCATTACACAGTCGTCTGAGTGATAATCTCCAACTGAACATTCCACCTTTGAAGATACGACGCGAGCTCCGCAACCATCTCGACCTCGTCGGACGAAGAAGCCTGCACTTCAATTTTCTCCAATGTCACAAGTAATGCGGATGACATCAACCCCTCTTCTCCTGACCCACATCGCTTCTTGAGTGTTTTAGCCACCTTCTGTATAGATGGTCCTTTGATAGTAAGTTTCTTGATCTTTGGGGTTTGAGTTTCACCTTTGGAGGGTGGAAGATATAACGCATCAGCCAGGAGGCGAGCCTCATTTGGAGAGGTAATGATCGTAAGATGCTCGAGTTGGGGATAGAGAAGAAAGCGGGAGGCTAGAAAAGCAACATCGTCCATTTCTTCCCTAACACGTAACTCCACTTCCATGGCATTGATTCTGGAAGTGTAATCGAAGTCCAGTAATACTGTGAATGCTTCTTTAGTAATTGAGGAGGAAGACTGTATCTCCAGGAGAGTCGAGCGGACACCGTCGACTTCCATACCCGCTTTCAGAACGAATCCGTGGATCAGGGAGCAATATGTCAGAGAGATCCAACTCATGGCACGAAGCGTCACGTCTAAGACACTCCCTGTCCGGGATGAATCCCATATCGTCTTATCGAATTCCCAACCTTCCCAACTTCCGCGAAGTTTGAGACTCGGGTTACTTCCAACTCTTGGAAATATTGAAAGAAGTAATGCGAAGGCAATTTTGGGATCCATCCTGTACAGAACCATAGTCTCGAGGTGTTGTAATGTGATTGAGAAAGGTTTATGAGGGATAGGACTGTTGCGAGGACCCCGTAGAAATACGGTCCTCAAGAGTGGGGAGGAAGAGAATAGTAGCTCCATCTGCTCCATCCCGAATGTTGTTTGATCAATAATGCAGACCGTGCTTAGATGGATGAGGTTGGAGAAGATTTTTGAACCTAGGGGACAATATGTGGAACGAGTTGCAATATGAAGTTCACGAAGACGGGGAGAGCGGTCAAGACGTATGAAATCAGGAAGGGGTGAAACATACGCGTTTTTGTGAGCAATAAACCTTTCCAGCATCGGTGCTGGACCGCCTTGAGCCACTTGAACGTTGATTGCATGACATATTTGACTATTCTTTGAAGCTATGTCAATTGATCTCCAACGATGAAAGTGGGGTCCAACTATATCCATGAACTTGCGTTCATTTGATGGATAAACACCTGAGTAGAATGAGACGTGAAGACCACATTGCTGTGATCTCTCCAATAGAGTGTGCGTTAATTCCGACGAGTATCCCGACTCCAAATATGACCATAACTGGGGAGTTGATAATGCGAGTTGATACCAGCGAGAGCACACGGTTACCGAATCGATGGTCAACGAATACAGAGATTTCCGATTCCTCAGATTGGGTAGAGCGACCGTTGGTTTCATGTATATTGTATGAAGATCTTCTACCGTCAAATCGGAAAGGTAGTTTTCCGATGCATGGCGAAGGAGGATATCTTGAAGAAGCTCGGTCGGGAGTTGGTGAATGGGGGCCAATGCATTCTGCTGAGCGCGTATGTTTATGATTTCATCACGAACATACTTATCAAACGCTAAGAGAATTGATCCGAGTTTTTGAGCCCTTGCGTCCAACTTTTCGAACGTGCCACCCGAACTGCCACTTGAGGAAGACGTGAAGTCTTTTAATTATCCTCAACGACGCAGGACAGGAATACCACTTACAGTGCTTGTTTATCATCACAAGAGAGGCAATTCACATCCAAGTCCTTAAGAAGTAGTTCCAAGGCTTGTTTGAGAGCGTCTGAGGAAGGGGCAGTCATCCGGTGGTTGAGTTGATCGCCGTCGGGGCTCGGGGTGAAGTCGCGCGGCGCGTTGTTTGTTGTTTGTCTAGTTTCCTAGGAAACTAGACAAACAACAAACAACGAGGCCTTAACTTCATCTCTCATCTTCTTTCTTATACCACCAAACAGTTCTCTCTCAGATGGATATCAATCACGCAACAGTTGGGATACTTTCCTCAGTGGAGCAGATACTGTGTTTTTTTTTTGATTACCACCGACGTGCTCACTGGCAGTGCCCGAGAAGCCAAAAGCCCGTCCTCGATCAACATCACCGGTTACAGTAAATTAACCGTAAGAGCATCGTTCTGGCACTGATTGTGGTATACACCGTAGCTGACTACTCTATAGCATGACGGCTTAGGGACAGTCATTCAAAGCTGACCAACTACCTCTGCCTGGATGAATGACACTCACTTGCGGTCTGCTGTGATGCAAAAACCTGGATGCGCAAGAGAAGAACCTTGACTCTCTCTACTTTCCTTGCGATCGAAAAGACGTGGCGGCCGGGAGCGAGCTGACAAGAAATAGTGACGTTAAGCACAAATCCCCTGCATCCACAATAAGCCTCGACGTGCGTGTCCAACTGGCACACCAGACCCATTGCGAGGGCTAGTTAGTCTTTACGGTCATAATAATCGACTTAGTAAGTCTTTTAGCTTTTACAGTGCTCTCAGATAGATGTCGGCTAACGGGCGCAAATAATCCCTTGTTTATTAATCCTCAACGTGGAATATAAACTACTGGGGTTCAAAGGCGATGATTTGCAGTCTCACTCATACAATCCCGATGAGCGTTGCTAAAAAATAGTGAGATCCGTTTCTGCGCGTTGATTGCTTCGTTACTGACTCAAAAATCCTGCGTTTTGGTGATACAGATGCCTGCGCTATGCTCTTAGATTCGACGCGAATTTATATCTACCAGGGATAGATTCTCGCAAGGATCCCACGCCAGCTAATCACTTGTGGAATCTACCCGCAGCGACGGCCAGTATTTCTAATGAGTAGGTAGCTCGGTTTATTATCAACCTATGTGAATCACCCACAGCAATTACTTACTTTATCTCTGAATTATTACAGGCTACACGCAATTCTCTCAAGCGGTATCATGATCAAGTGCCTTCCTCAAACGGAGGTGAATGTGGCAAATCTGGTTGACTCCTTGTTCAACTGAACTGGACACGGCCACGTTTTTCGACCTTTCTTTCCACTACATTCCGCTCTCACCCCTTCAGCCTACGTTACCATTGCAGATCCCAAAAGCTTCTATTTTGACATCCCATTCTTCTCAATATTCCTCGAAGCAATGTTCTCCGCCCCTCCCTCCAGATCCCCCCTTTTTTCGCAATACCCTCTAACTATCTCCACTTGGAGATACTCTTCCCTTGTTACCGTCATGGATACATTCAATTTACTTGTATCCGGACAATATTCACACAACCCGTTCTAATCCAAAGATAACTCTCATCGATCTTGTATGATATGTTGATACGCAAAATTGAAGGACCCTCTGTCGCCCTCCAAGGGTGAAAGGTCCAACGCATCAATTCAGTGAATTGTCAAGGATCGCTGTGGAACAAATAGGAAACGACTATCGACAAAACATGAGAACCTTCGGCGGAGTCTATGGTTCTTCCGAATTGACTCATACCACCATGTCCTCTTCCCAATCGATAGGATCAATCGCTAAACATCTGGCCCTTCTTTTTGAGGATCTGAACAATGATGTACAGAATTTTGACAGTGGCAATTATACTATGTGAGAATCGTCATTCCCTTGCGGTATGACTTACCCTATTGACCACTTACTTCCCTTAGAAATACCAGTCACCTCGATGAAAAAATCCTCAAGCTCGAATCAAAGTTCTCAGAAATAGGTCTACTTGTGCAATGCGCAATCACGAATGCCCGCCGGCGACGAAATGCCCTGGCTCCAATCCACCGATTACCAGCAGAACTCCTCCAAGGGATTTTTCAGATATGCGCTTCGACAGCCCATGAGTCTGAATTAAGCCCTTCAAATATTCATAAAGATTACATGATGCTTTATCCGACTTGGGGCAGATGGCGCCACCCCAATGGGCCGAATTCCGTCTATTCGACTATGAAAATGGTCGCCGTCTGTTCCCACTGGCAACAACTCGCGTTATCTACCCCTCGTTTATGGTGTTACTTGGATTCAAGACATTCCTTAGGCCTAACTCAAGTCCTCTTGGAGAGGTCAAAGTTCGCACCGCTGCAAATCTCATGTCTCCATGGTGTCGATCCTCACCATGAACAAGGGTTCATGAGACTCGTTACACCTCATCTGGATAGGTGGATATCGTTCAACAGTGCTTCGGTCAATGAAATGTTGTTCAAGAACATCAGTGACTACAATCGCTCATCGCTATTATTGGAAAGATTCATAATCCATCTGGCGGAGCGGGGGATAGTAGTGCCGTCATTCGTCCTGGAACGATCCCCTAGGCTTCGTGAGCTTCATATCGCTCAGACACGTTGTCCTACAGAGATTATGGGGTTATCTGGTCTCACCAACTTGAGCCTTAATGGCTTCATTGGTGAGAAACAGTTTCAGATGGAACAGTACCAAACAATATTCTCCATGAATCCGCGACTCGAAACCATTTTCCTCAATGGCCCTTCGTATAGCAATGAAGATTACTCACCCATTATAATCAACCTACACAAACTCAAGACAATAGTTCTGTACAGGGTAAAACCTGGTCTGACAGCTGCGTTGCTGCTCTCGATATCTCCCGGACAAGGAAACTATCCTTCTATCCAGGTTATTGGTGACTTGAACGTCTCGCCACAGTTATCGAATCGTACTATCAAGGGTAGTCTAAAGGACATGCTGGAAGAAAACATGTCCTGGCTCTCGTAGTGGTTCGTAGTGAGGATAAGATTGTGCCCCTCATTAGAGCGGGAATGGAGTGTTGTGGTGTTCAAGTGACATTGCTGGAAATCCAACCCACAAACATTCATTCAATTGTGCATATGGCGATGGCTCTAGTAGACGATGGCAGTAGCTCTGGTCTTAGGAGCTTGGAGATTCAATCACGTTACAAGACCAACAGCTTCTACATAGCCTCAAAGCTCCATCTCTATTCTAATTTGAAGCACCTCACTATCATAGCCTTCGAAGACGAGATTGGAAGTCATATCGAAGCGCTATGCTTTCCGCCTGCCGAGCTTACGCCTAGTGGATCCCAATTGCCACTACTCACGACACTCGCAATTAAGGGTCTTCCGAGCCTGCATAGAGTATTCAAGGTGGTCGTTGACGCGCGCTATGGACCGTCACGAAAGAAATTGTTGGAATCCGATCTATGCAAGGAGTTGAAGACCCTGAAGGTCTACACCTCCACCGGAACCGATGAAACACTTATAAAAAGTATCAAGTCATTTCTTGCTATGCGGGAGGTTGTACTCGAGTTGATTGTGGTCGGAGATCGAACTTGAGGGGATCGTGTGGTATGTGTGGATTGCAGGCGAGCTTTGACGGAGCTGCTCAGTGCCACAGTTATATCCTTAGCCTGGTCGGCTACATTGTTCACACATCCAAACAACAGTGATAAATTCTGTTAATCTACGAGTTCAATACAGCGAGTCCTACCCGTCCCAAGTTGCAACTTTTTGAATTAAGTGAACAGAGGGCGTTGTCAATTAGTATTGAAACAAGCAAATGCTTGCGCATACTTAAAGGTGATGAAGAATGGACTATAACGCGCACTACGAGCAAGGACTTCGAGTCCCAGCTGTAAGAACCTGGTTCTTACTGGAGACTATCACGCTTACACCCTAATCTCAGACTCCTTTATTGTTCTAAAAGGGGTACAAGACGTGGGTAGGTGATAGACTAAAGAGAAAAGAAGAGGTAGAACAAACATAGTAGACAAACGTATCGGCCCGGGTTTAGCCCGGTCCTTACACCAGCTCCTAAAGGTGAGAACGATAGCTATAGACGATTAGTGGTCTGTACACCCAAAAAAATCGTCCAGAGCCATTGGAGTTCGTATTTCTAGCAAACGAGAGTTGCAATACCCAAAGATGCCGGAAGAAAATGGCCTATCACCAGGTTGCACGTGACCGAGGTAAGTCGAAAAAAAAGCATTTCAACGATATCACTGATAGTGCTCGGTGAGCTCAAACAACCACGTAGGGCCACTTTAATACACGCTTTTGTAAACATGCATTGTAGAATACGGGCATTGCCTCTCTATTTCCGCAGGAAAATGGGGCATTAAGATATTGATTGCACGCGACCGAAGGTAAGCCAGGTAAGCCGGAAAAGAGCATTTCCATGATATCACTGATAGTAGTCTGTACACCAAAAAACCCACAGAGTCATGCATTCATGCTTTCAGCGATCGAGGTAAGTGACAAACACACCTTTGAGTCCGAACGTCTTGAGAGTGAGAATGACGTCGGACCTCGAAGCGAGTATTTATGCTAAAGGAAAGCAACGGAAATTAAATGACGCCTGAGAGCGTCTTGTAAGAGGAATAACGAAAAAAAAAGTGGGGCTGAAAAGAGAACGCGACAGGAGGTGCTGAGGCGCATCCGACTGATTCCGACATGTATACCAAGCCGAGCGTCGGTTTCTAACAAAAGGTCTCACAGCCCTTCCCTTGTCATCTTTTGATAGATAAAGACATGGGTGATCTCCACTCAACCCTTCGGGCCCGGCAACTGTAGATAAGTGTTTTTGTTTGTGCCTAATCACAAAGCGAACTTGTTTATTTCCTTTTTAGTGGCTGTTCCACCACTTGGTGCCTTGCCATTGATTAACCCTCCACTCTATGCGCATACTCGCTGATGACGAGCATATCCTCTGAAATTGATAAAGATCCCGATGGTGCGGATCCTATACTCATTCTCGCACACCGCACTCTCTTTATACCCGAGTTTCTCATCGCATTATTCGACAATCTTCCTCGATCCGACATCATCTCTTCAACTCTTGTGTGCAAGACTTGGAACAAGTGGGCTACATCAGCTTCATGGAGCGTTCATCCGGTATCATTTATGCAATTACTCAAAGTCCTGCGTGTCCAAATGCCCACTCCTAGACAGGGTATTGGTAGTTCAAGTTTCCGACGGGTGAGGTCCAGAAACTTCATCTTCCCTATGCTCGATCATCTCAACCACATTTCATTAGAAGTATTCTTTACCCATCATCACTATCCCAAATGATGTGACCCGGGATGAATGGAATCGCTTCTTGCAGGCAATAAGATATATTAGGAGATTAGATGGATGTTCAATCAGGCAAAGAAAAGAGCTAGCGGAAGGATTGGAAAACCTGAAACAGCTCTATGAGGATGAAGGGGAGGTGGCCCCTAACATTAGAAAAATAACAGGCTTTGATTGCTCAGAGCTGAGTTGGAAGGTCCTTCCTCACTTATTTTTCTCCCGATCTCTTCGATCCATCGAGATATCAGAACCTTACGGGCTACCAAGGAATCTGGTGGATCAAACTTCGCCGGTGCATATAAACATCGGTTTGACCACTCTGCAAGAGATGGCGCCGAATATCCAAAATATCTACATTGCTGCGGCAGGACTCGCCTTTTCCTCCTTCGGATCCTTCAAAAATCTCACCACATTTCAATATCACGGATATATTCATATCACCTCACTCCAATCGGTTCTGCAATGCCCTTGTCTGCAACGACTCACCTTCACATCGTTCAAGGTGCTTGTTAGCCCGCCTAACCGGTGGCCTGATCAGGCATTATTACTCCATGACAGCTTGAGCGAGCTGCGACTAGAACCCGATTTTTTCAACAATGAGACACAGGAAGTGACAGAAGAGTTCTTTCGGAGGCTCTCCCTTCCTCAGCTCAGGCGCATTTCATTCGGCAACACTCACCGTGGCTGTCAACACATCGTCACATACATGGAAATCTTCTCCTTTAGGACTCCAGAAGTCAGCGAACTAAACCTCTTAACTTACGAACCAGTATCGCATATGGCATTGTCCTGCCTTAGCGGGTTCCCATGTCTAAAGAGGGTAACAATAAATCAGCGCGACAGTGCTGAAGTTCGTGTAAGTGATGTGGAGCTCCGTCAATGGATACAGGAGATGCCCCGACTGGAAATCCTGGAATTTAACATGCCGCAACACGGTGGAGATCAAGATTACTTACAGCTTGGCCATCTATTAGCTCTGGCGAACCCTTCTTCCAAACTTGGGGAGCTCCAGCTACCTCTTAACCTTGTTGATTTCGCGGATCAAATCAAGCAGAACAAGGCCGAACAGTGTGATTCACTTTCTGCACGAGGCATCGGTTTCTCCTCCCTTCAATTCCTGACGCTGAAGATCTTCAATATTTCAGCTCCCGACGTAACTGTTCTCGCTCAGATTCTGGAGACAATCACGCCATACGATATTGATTTGTTCATTGAGGTTGTGCAACAGCCAACCGGGGACAAAACTGATGAGGAACAATGGGCCGAAAACGCCGACTTGGAAAACCAACTATTTGAAGTTCTTGAGGCACTCTGGATGAAAGACAAACCGAGTTCAGGTTACGATGAGAGTGATTGATGGGCTTCAATGTACGTTCCCTGTTTATCGATCGCTGTTTACTCTCGTCATTATGCCAACTCATCCCGACTTTGCGTAACTAGATGTATACGTAGTTCTTTAAATAATGTCAAAGTAGGAGTACTGTGGCACAAAGCTCCAAATACATGGTTTATTATCTGTCGGGAACCAAGAGTAACCTCTTCGATGCATCACATGTGGTAATCTCCTATGAGTTTGGTTGTTTTTGTCTTTTACTGAATACATATGAGTGCAGCGTGGGAGTAGGGGTGTTGCTGCACTTGGCCAATGGCCGGCAGCATCTCCTCCGCTCCCTCTTTGTCTTCTTTCACTGCGGTGATCTCGCTCCATGATCATACAGTTTTTGTCTACATCTCCGCGTTTTTGTTCTCTTAGTTTTCTTTGATTTTTCTCTCTTCTTTGTTAGCCTTCAGTATATAGCCAGCGGACCATAGGTCCGCTATACCTCGTCTCCTTCGCTTCCCTCTCTTTCATGAGTCCCAGCGACTCACTCTCTTCTTTTTTCTTTCCCCTCCCACCATCCTATTCACCCTAGATAGTATTTTTTTATGTACGCTCTTGTGACGGCTTGAGCTTGTACCTTTTCCAAGGACAAGCGAGAGATCAATGAAGCCGCTTCGACTTGCCAACCCCCGTGTGTCCTATCACATCGCTTACCTCAGCGGAAGAGCCATTAGTTGCCTATTCTTCCGGTTTCCCGTATATGTATCTTACAGAATTCACTTGGTCAATGTATTTGCACAGGTGGTGACTATAAATACATAATTACGGACAGGATCGTCCCTTGAGTCCAGGTATGACCACAGTTGAGGCATCGATAAACCAAGGTGATACCATCGCGAGCAGGTTGTTATCGTGTCCATAATTGTGCGATAGATATTGATCGACCTCCACTTTGAGCTGCTTGACGAATCGTCATAGCCCGTATAATAGTTCGTATACTCTTCGTGGATTTCTGATGTGGTCAAGTAGGACATTTAATGGTCGGATACTTGTGGGAGGAAGATCTTCTGATGACTTCATCTGGGAGGCGATGGATAAGGGCCATCGCGTTCCGCTTTTGACGGACCGTTGCAATGTCGTGGCGTATTTGATGCTGGAAAGAGGACAGAACAAGCTCCTATTGTTGAGCTTTCTTATCAAGCTGATCGATAGTGAATGTCACTTTTAAGGAGGTAAAACCATGAGCTAGGTGAATGTAGCACAGGGAAATGGATTCTCACAGGTCCATTCGGTCAACAGTCATGGTACCCAACTCGTCACACTTGTTGACACCATATCCTCGAGCAGCACTCGGATAGCTTTTTCGATCGAGGTTTTCGAGTTGAAAGAGCTAAGATATGTCGCTGTGCTACTCATCTTCGTGGAAGGATGGTGGTGGTGTCAAGTGACATGATTGGCTTTAAGACTCCGTCTTTTACCCTGCCTCAAACACCTCACAATCATTTTTGATGGCTAGCCAGATCTCATCAATGCACTATATCTTCGACTTCCCGTGGCCAACACTGGAGACGAGCTATGTTCACCACATCTTAAGAGGCTCACAGTCCAAGGGTTGTGTGATCTCCAATGCTTGGCCGAAATGATTAGAAAAAAGCGCGAACAGAACCTTTACTTACGGGGGACTGGAAAGGCTCAAAGTGGGACTGTTGGCAGGAGAGGACAACGGGGACGTAGATTTGATAAG
This sequence comes from Tulasnella sp. 418, assembly GCA_019632295.1. NCBI lineage: Eukaryota > Fungi > Basidiomycota > Agaricomycetes > Cantharellales > Tulasnellaceae > Tulasnella > Tulasnella sp. 418. The sequence continues at coordinate 542 of WSTZ01000218.1, read as the reverse complement.
GAGATTACATCATATTTCCAGGAGCTGAATATTGTGTTTGAATCTATAATCCGCAGGCAGTGATATCGATGTGTAACCCGCTAAAGATGGTGCGGTCCAAGGGCAATGTATTGAATTTTTGCACACATTGTAGGCTAACATATCGCAATTAAGGACTAGGTTTTGCTTCACCCCTATTTAGATCGCCTCTCAAAGATCCGTATGCGGCCAAAAATCAAGACACTGGAAGCTGTATCACTGTTCCGATTGGCACAATGGCGTTCATTGTCCAACCACAGCTGGGTCTGAAGCTTGAGAGCCAGTAAATAAATTCGATCAGAGAATAAATACGAACAAGAAAACAACACGGAGAAGAACAAAGATATAATAACTACAACCCGGGGGCAATTTAAGGATCTATAGAACGATAGTTACCAAGCGGATTGACAGCCTTGCCGTTAAATATAGACCTTACAATGATATACAACACGAGAGAGATGAAGAAAGAAATGAAAGAACAACGCAGCAGAAACAGTGGACAGGGGCAGAGGATGGTGACAGTC
>WSTZ01000217.1:0-30460 GCA_019632295.1 Tulasnella sp. 418 | reverse complement strand
TCTCAGACGCTGCGGAGCACGTCATCATATCTTCTATCTGTTATCGATGTCCGATCTATAACCGATCTCCTATCTCCAATCCATCGATCAACCGATCATCGGATATTCCTTTATCTCCGATCCAGGAACAAACTTGTCAAACAGTAGAATATTCTATTCATGTTCAACATGGTCTGGATTTCTGATGATTTCCATGCCTAGAAAGTGTTTTGCTGGTCCAAAATTAGAAAGAACGTAGAAGGTCTCGAGTTCGGCCTTGAGAACTTCACCCCTTCCTTTTGGACATGCGCCTATTCCATCATTGACAAAAATTCCAACATATTCTCTAATTCCGTCTCCATAATCCTTCACATATCTGACATAGATACATGAGTCCGACACGCAAGGTTTGAAACCTATTTTCTTCATCTTCTCATCGATATCCTTTCTCCAGTTGCATCCAGCCTGCTTGAGTCCATAGATAGATTTATCCAGTCGGCACACCTTATTCGCGTCTGCAGGAGCTATCTTGAGGCCTGGAGGTGGACGCATGTAAATCTCCTCGTCGAGATTACCATTCAGGTAAGCGTTCTTCATGTTGAATTGGATTAGTTCCATGTCCTCCTTTGCTGACACGGCTACGACAGTGCGTACTGAATCCATTTTGATGACTGACGCGAAAACCTCTGAGTAGTCTTCCCCCTCCCGTTGGTGATTTCCTAAAGCTACGAGCCTTGCCTTGTATCTTGTAACTTCTCCCTTTTCATTCTTCTTCTTCGTGAATACAAATTGACATCCTAATGTGCGTTTTCCCGGCGGTAAGTCTACAAGTCGCCACGTCTTCATATGCAGAAGAGTATTGAGTTCTTCATCGGCAGCTTTCATCCAAAAGGGTGCTTCTTGTGATCGCATAGCTTCTTCGTATGTCCTCGGTTCTCCATTCACTGTGAGTAATGCGTCAACAGGGGAGTTTGAGTTGAGGGTCGTCACAAGTCCAGTCATTTCTTCAGCTGAAATGCCATCATTTAGACGAGTAGGAGGGCGGCAATCATGTGATGATTTGCGTAGATGGGTTGGTTGGGATGATGATGTGGCATCGGTTCGAGAAGGAATAGTGATGTCAAGAGGTGAAATTTGGGAATTGGAATCGGTAGGGATGGGGGGTTCGGGATCGGTCTTGAGTTCCTTGAACACGATGTCCTGTGAAGTAGTACATTTCTTTGTTCGCATGTTGATGAATTTCCATCCGGGCTTTACTCCATCTTCGAATCCGATGAAAATAAGCTTCTTGGTCCTGGAATCCAAATTAGTGTGATCTTCAGGGGGTACTCTGACATAAGCTTGACAGCCAAAGACTCTAAAATTCTCCATGTTTGGAATGGTCCCTGAGTAGGCTGTTTCAGGAAGATCTCCGTTGATTGCAGATGAAGGAGTGGAGTTGTAAATTAGCGCCACGTACTTGATGGCCTTGGCCCAAAGACTCTTCAGAGAATCATTGTAATTGAGCATCGATCTGACCATTTCCATAAGTGTGCGATTAGCGCGTTCTATAACGCCATTCTGTTGAGGTGTCCTGGGGTTGGTCTTCTGGTGGATGATCCCAACGTCGGCCAGGTACTTCTCAAAGTCATTTCCGATGAATTCTCCTCCCTTGTCAGTTCGCAGTTTCTTGATCTTCCTTCCCGTTAAGTTCTCCTCGCGTGTGCGGAATTGAGTGAAAACTTGAAAAGCTTCGTCTTTTGTTTTGATTGGTTGAACAATATATTTTCTGGAGTAATTGTCCACCATCACTGCTACGAAGCGGCTTCCACCAATTGAATAGTCTTCAGGTCCATGGATATCCATATGAATGAGTTCCAATGGTTCCTTCGAGCGTAGGCATTCTTCTTTTGGAAAAGGATCACGTGCTTGTTTACCAACGATGCATGGTTCACAGGTCTCCGGGATATTGTTTTCCGAAAGCGCCATTCCCTGGACCTGATTTCCGGTTGCAAGTCTCCAGATAGTTCGGTATCCTACATGACCCACATGGTGGTGCCATAGTAGTAGGGGATATGATTTGGTGGTGACGTTGGCAAATCCTACTGATTCTCCCTCCTCTTGGACGGTTACTTCATAAAGTCCATCCTTCATGAATCCTTCCATGACAGTGGCATTGTGCATAGAGACTACACAACGTCCTCCCTGAACTGAGATGCTAGCTCCTTTCTGGTCAAGTTGACTTGCACTAATTAAGTTCACCCAGAATTCCGGAACGTGAAGTACATCATGTAACGTGACTGTTTGGGTAATTCCATTTGTCGAAATGGAGATAACGACAGTTCCTTTTCCGACAATGGCAGCACAGGAATTGTTGCCAGTACAGATTGTGGGAAAAGGTTTGGGTAAAGGTGTATAATCAGTGAATGATAGATGACTTTTGGCAATGTTGTGTGAAGCACCAGTGTCGATGACCCATCGGCTTTGTCAGCTCGGTACGGAGTAGAAGGCAGATTTGGGTACTGAAGATTCCGGTATGGTTATCAGATGCCATCCACCCTAGGTAGTTGAGACATTGGCAGTACGCTGTTGATTGTTGGGTTTGAGATGCAGATGAGTCTCCCAACAAACATCGTCAGTGTGACCTTTTTTGTTGCAAGTATTGCAGCGAGGGGCGTTCCCAGCTTTGGCCTTTCCTTTGTCACGGTTGTCACGTCCTTTCTTTTGGCACTTAGATCCTGAGCCGGAAGGAACGGAATTGAGAGCCGAGACAGTATTGGAAGAGGTATTGGGATTGGAAGTAGAGGTAGTGGAAGAGGGATCGTTAGGTTTTCGATTGTGATTAATCTGTCTGTCGGCTTCCAATAGCTTTTGACGAACAATATTTGGAGTAAAAATATTGGGATTGTCGATGGCAGTAAGTGAGATATTGCTGACAACTGCCTTCCATTCCAATTGGTCCGCGGTGCTTGGAATGGACATGATCATGGCGACGGCAAAGTAGAAGTCCGACATGTCATGTTTTGCGGCGACAAGCTTCTTCCTAATAAGGGAAAGTTTCTGAAGGTGCTGGATCATCGGCGAACCCGGAGTATACTTCAGAGTGAAGATCTCCGTGATAAGGGGGAAGACCGCAATTCCAGTACTACAGGTAGCCCCGTATTCGATCAAAGCATCCCAATTGAGCTTGGCACTCCTCTCGGAATTGATGAGACCCTTAAAATCGTTGCCCATTGACATAAGCAGAATATGATTAGCCATTTCATTTCTACTATGCCAAGAGTCCCAATTCTTTCGGTATTGTTTGACAGCATTGCGATCCCAATCAGAAAGATCCTGAATCTCTTCGAACTCATCTAGCGTAAGCCACTCTGGGGTCTGATAGTTGGGGCACGGTTCATCACCATTTGTGATTCGCCAAGCGCGTTTGGAACCCAACGACGAGATCACATGATTTTTCCAATCGAGGAAATTATCATGATTGAGGACCACTAGGTGATTGAGATTTGCAGTCTCGTTATCGATGATGTCCATCGGTCTAGATCTTCTGGGGCTCGATAACCCTGTTGAAGAATGAGTATTTAGGCTGACTAAGTGGAGCTGATGTAATGAGAGATGGATGAATGAGAGGAAGAGGACGGAAGAAGATATCGAAATGCGGTAAGACACTAAGAAATCAAAGTCACACAGCACTCTGTAGATAGAGTGCACAATATGAGTACAACCGTGCTCTCTATCTACAGTACATCTCGGGTATAAGTACTACTACTAATAATAATGACTGAACACAAGTTTAGACAAGTGTGAAAGAGTGTTTGAACATCGGATAAGATAAGATAAAAATGAGACTGAACAAATGTTTGTAAACATCGAACATGGGTATTCAGAATTAGCCGATTGGCTCCGTAATACTCCAACATAAAGTGCATCATTTTGGAGAATTGGTCCACTACCGTGAGTATCGCATCGTACCCTTTGGATAAAGGTAAATGTGTGATGAAGTCATATCCAATGTGAGTCCATGGTTGCTGTGGTATTGGGAGAGGGTGTAGAGAACCTATTGGTTTTTGTCTGATAGCCTTATGTGCTTGACATCATTCACATCCTTCCATGTACTGGATAACGTCTTTATTCCTTGTTGGCCAAATATAGCCTTTGGCAACTTCGTCCAGCATCTTAGCCTGTCCCGGATGTCCTGCTACACGGGAATCATGATATAACCTTAAGATCTTGACCCTGAGGTCCTCCTTTGGCGGGACATAGATACGGTCTTTGTAATACAGCAACCCTTCTTCAAACGTCCACTCTTTTAGACTCTTTCGAACTTCCTCCATCTCTCGTCCTTTAGATTCTAAAATCTTTCAGATCCCTTTTCCTTTCTCGTCTTCCCATTGCGCTTTCTTGATTTCTTCTACAATATCACAATCTGACTCCAGCAACTCTATCGCTCCCATAATAGGAAGATCATCCCTTTCCTCATATTGCTCTGGTTTCAACATTCTCTGCATCTTCCTCTCCTCTTCTTCTACTCCCGAAGGAATTAGATCTGGTCTTCTAGAGAGCGCATCTGGCTTTCCTGATTTGGATCCTTTTCGATACACTATTTTGAATAAAAATTGTTGGAGACATTCTATCCATCTGAGTTGACGGTATGATAGCGGCTTTTCTTCAGTGAAATGTACCAGATTGTGATGATCCATGATGACTGTCGTTGGTTCCTTTACTCCTTCAAGGTATTGGCGCCAATGTTCTAGGGCCTTGACTACTGCGAGCATTTCCTTATCGTAGATGTCATAGTTGCGTTCCGCTGGTAGTAATGACTTCGATAGGTAAGCGATTGGTCTTAATCTCTTTTGGAGATCGGTTTGCGACAGTACTGCTCCATACACATATTGTGATGCATCGCATTCAACATAGTAGGGTTTTTGAGGATCCGGATGGACAAGGACCAGGGCGGTAGTGGAAGCCCTTTTCAGCTTTTCGAATGCTTCTTGTTGGGGCTCATCCCATTTCCAAGGTTGGGTCTTTTGATAAGATCATGCAACGGGCGGGCTAAATGCGAGAAGTTATGGATGAACCTCCTATAGAAGTTTGTGAATCCTAAGAAGGATAATACATCCTTTTTATTTTGGAGTTTTGGCCATTCTAGCACCGCACTGACTTTATCCTGTTCCATAGTGGCACCTAACCTATCAAAGTGGATTCCCAACATAGAAATGTCCTTTTAGAAGAAGGAGCATTTCTCCGGCTTGACAAACAATCCATTTTCCCTCATCCGCTGTAACACACTCTTAACCAACCGGATATGGTCTTCTTTGGAATCGGTTACTGTATAGATACCAAAATCATCCATTTAGTTGATTACTCTGGCATCTAAAAGATCTCCAAATACTTCATTCATCCATCTCTGAAACGTGGGTGGGGCGTTTATGAACCCAAACAACATAACATCCCATTCCCATAATCCATAACGTGTGGTGAAGGCAGTTTTCCACTCATCTCCTGGTTTGATACGTAATAGGTTGTATCCCCATCTTAGATCCAGTTTGGTAAACCATTTCCCATTCTTAAGCTTATTGAGGACCTCCTGCATGAGTGGTAACGGATACCAATCTGGAATGGTTTTTGCGTTCAATGCTCGATAATCGATGATGAGTCTTAGCGTTCCATCCTTCTTTTTGATATAGAAACACGGAGCTGCGATTGGGGATTTCGAACACCTAATATATCCTTTGCGCAATTGTTCTTCCAGGTACTCCTTCAGTTTCTTAAGCTCATCATCCGACATAGGGTATACCTTGCCTGGTTTCGGCAGATCACTTTTGTCCTTGAGCATCAGGAAAAACCTGTTTGCTAATTAGTTGCCCTCTCAATCTCTTTAGTGTAATTAGCATACTGCCATTGCTAATTATACTAAGTAGCTCTAGTTAGAGCTATCATCACTAATATGGTACTATTTAGTTGTCTTTAGCCACATCTTAAGTCTCAATAGACCTATTTAGCTCTAAAATAGCTCTAAAATAGCTCTAATTAGCACTAAACTAGTGATACATGGGGTCTAAGTAGGGTAAATACTAATATGACCTTTCTAAATGACTAGTTGTTCTAAATAGCATAAATAGCTCTAAATAGCAATGTTGATTTTTCCTGATGAGTTGGATTTCAAAGTCGTTAGGTCTATGCGGAGGAAGTTTTTCTGATGCGATCTTAGAGAAGACATCACTGAATTCCCATAGTTCTTTTGGGATTTTCTGTTTTGTCTCTTCATTGTCTGCTGGACGTCCCACTGATGCTAGTGAGGGGAATTTTGGTCTGCCTGATTCATTACCGAATACATCCAGTGCTGTGGAAAGACATTTACTTCCACAAAAGGGGTTCGTAAATGTGATTCGTTTACGGTACCAGTTGACGTAAGGATTATGCTTAGTAAGCCATGGAATGCCAAGGACTATAGGGTGACTACCCATGTTAGCCACTTTGAGTTCGATAACTTCCTGATGATCTCCCGCTTTAAGTCCGACCTTGACACTCCTGTCAATTGGTCCTGAACTTAATTGGGTTCCATCGATTGTGAGCACAGGAATGGGTTGATCTTTTCGGATCATTGATAACAAAAGTTGAGAGATGAGTCTAGGATGTATGGTGTTAAGCATGCACCCCGAATCTATGAGAGCAGTAGTATATGTCGAGATTTCCCCTTGCGCAATTTGTACTGGGATAACCAATTGATTTGACTGACTAGTTACATGCGCAGAAAATTCATCCAATGAAGAGAGAAATGGGGTATAAGAATCTTGACTGCTTGAGCGACACTCGACGTCGTTGCTCAAGCGTTGAAGTTTAACTGCTGCTCTCCAGCCTCTCCTCCATCCTCTTGTGCTTCTCCCTGTCCTTGATTGGCATTCAGTGCCGCCATCATTGCTTGGAGTTCTGCCATATTGAAAGGTACCGGGGGAGGAGGTCTCGCTGCTGCTACTGCTGGGGGAGGACCTTGACCCTGAGGAGGAATCATGGCGGCGTTTGCCTGCCTCATGTTCCCTCTTCCTCGTTGTTGCTGATACTGTTGTCTTCATTGGCCTCGACCCTGCTGATTGACCTGACAAGGGCACTGATTGCGATAATGACCCTCTGTCCCACAGTTGTAGCAGGTGATCCCTGCTCTAAACTGTAAAGCACCTCTACCTCCACCTCTTCTCCTTCCAGCATCTAAATCCATGGCATCTGGATCTGCTGCAGCTGCGGGCGGCTGTGGAACAAAAGGAACATTGACCACCGTTCATTGTGCAGGCACGTTTTGGGGTTGATAATTCTGAATTTGCCCCCTTCCCCTGCCTCGTTGGTTGTTCTGTCCTTGTCCTGGGTTGGCCATTTCTCTGGCTCTAGCGGCAATCTGGGCTGTGGCTTCTGCTTGTAAAACATTGGTATAGTCTTGTTGAAGACCCGGAGAGGTGGCTTTGAGAGGAAGATAATAGTTAAGCCAAGTGGGCTTAACTCGTTCTTGGAGTTTATCTCTCAGTGTTTCCTCATTATAGCCGCAGATGGGCGCATATCTTCGGAAATCTGCCAAAAAGTCTGATCCCGACTGATATTGATTACCTCTCATAGCCTCTATCTTTAATGCTGCGTTTGGTCTTCAATTGGGGTCTCCAAACGTGTTTCTAAGTTCTGTCTCAAATGTGTTCCAGTCGGCCCATGGTAATGGATGGGCTGTGACTCTAGCTTGATTAGCTACGTGCCAATCAGCTGCCCTTCCCCCTAAATTGCCAATAACAAAGGCAATGCATCTTCTCAGGTTTGGAAATTGGTTCGGCGCTATCATGTACACGTTTTTGCATTGTGCAATGAAAGTTTTAAACGCTTCTCCTGGTTCTCCTTCGTATCGAACAATGTCTGGGATATGGGGTCTGGCTGGTTGGGCTGGTATGGCTGGTGCTGCTACATTGACAACTGGGGCTATTGCCGCTGGTGGGTTCTGAATGAATTGATTGAGCTGGTTTACATTGGCCTCCAAAGCTTGGAAATTCTGGCCCATCTGATGGTTTGCTTCCGCAAGGTGTTGGTTCAACTGAACCATATGAGCCATTATGGCTATTAGATCTGGTACCTGTGGAGGTCCTCCTCCTCCTCCAACTGCCTGTTGAAAGGGGGGGGGCGTCTCCTTGGCCTGGTGCTGCCATATTAAACTACTACTGTCGATGACGATGAGTCTGCGGGTGACACACTGGTGCTGTGGATCACTAATGACGGAGAAGACGGGTCTGGCTCTGGGTGACAACCCGGTACTGACAGAAGATGAAAGAAAACCTAAAGAAAAACTGCGACCTTCACTTGTTGCTAAGACAGCGGTCTGTTACTAGACGCTTTCAAATGTAAGACTACACCTGTTTCTAACAGAGAGCTGTCACACTTGAACGAGATATCACGAGTAGATTGAAGAGTAAAGAAGAATACAAGATGAAAGCGTGAAGATCTCAACCACAAGTGGTTGAGATATTTATATAAAAGATGAACAAATAAAAGAAAACAACATTCTACTGATTAAGATCGTTACATCTTGCCCATGCTGTTGCAGCATCGTCCACATTCTCTAGTTTGCTGTGGATTGAGTGATCCATATTGTTAAGAATCACACCTAAGGACCTAATCTTCCTAGCATTCCATGCTTGATTAGCCTTAAAAACTTCCTGAAGAGGGATTTGGGGTGCTACTGCCGCATCTCCCATTGCAAGATCTTCCTGTGTAAATGCACCATTTACACCACTGCCTCGGTCAGTGCCTAGGACTATACCATATAGCCCTTTCTCTTGAAGTAATGCCTTAACTTCATCTCTCCATTTGCAATAGTTAACTGCACCGCGCAGTTTCTCAATAGAGTTTCCGGATTCGGACATAGTAGTGTCTGTTTAGCAAATATTCGATTTGGTTGCGTTCGGACTGCTAGGTCTATATGAGCACTGGGCTCATAACCAATGTAGAATATAATGTATAGTTGATAGTAATATACGTATAGTATAACTACCTGAGCGTACTGAGTGATAGACACAACGTCTATAGACCTATAAGGATACTATAGAATATAGACACATGCTGGAGAGGATAACACAAGTTGTATATTGAACTACCTAAGACTAACTACTATTTATACTAGCTAAGAGAGAATCGCAGTAGACTGCGTAGTGCTACGGAATGCTACGGATGAGACATTGTATGTACTACGGTACTACGGCACAGTTGTAGAATAGGAACGTATATTTCAACAGATGCAGCCGGAGAAGCGTTCCTGAAGATTAGCCCTGATGCCAAGGGAGATCCAGAGCTGAGGACACTGTTAAAAAAGCTGGACTGTATGCCGTTGGCGATTACGCTGATGGCGAAGCCTTCAGAGGCAGGAGAGACGATCTCGGACCTCATACAACAGTGGAAATCAGAACGGACGAGATTATTGGATCAACCAGGTGGTGATCGCCGAAATAGCATCGAGGTGTCAATCAAGCTTTCACTCGACAGTCATTCTGTGGAAGGGAATCCCGATGTCCTACAGCTTATGAGCGTCCTAGCGATGCTGCCTGCCGGTGCAGCTCTTGCTCGGTTGCCAGATATGTGCCTGTCCATTTCAGGATGGAGAGAGACTGCCTTGAGGGTTTTGCGTGGAGCTGCGTTGGTCTATAATAGTGCGGACAAGTCACGGATTCAAATGCTTTCTCCGATTCAGTCGTACATTCAGCTGCATCATCCACTGAGAGCAGAGTTCCTAAAGAGCTGCGAGCTTCATACTACAAGCTCGCTCCAGGAGGGAAGACTCTCCCTGAGCATGCTGAATTCAAGGATATCGCAAAGGAGCTCGCCAAGGAGGATACTAATATGGAGGCCATATTGGTCAATGCTCTGCATGATGTAGATGGAGACACAGAGATGGCCCTCAAAGCCTCGCTATCCTATAGCGATTACCTCCTTCATCATCAACCACGTACTGAAATCATAGCCGAAGCCATTCAGGTGGCTCGGATAATAGGCTCTCCCATTTTGGCTCGTTGTCTTCGATGCCAGGCAGCTATCTTAGATCGACAGGGCAGATTTGACGAGGCTGAGCCATTGTTTGAAGAGGCTAGGGATGAATTCACGAAGCTTGGGGACATGGCGACTGCTGCAAACTGTAACGGATATCTTGGCGCAATCTATCGGGGGCGGGGTGAATACGACAAAGCCCTTGTTGCCATGCAAGAGGCTAGAGACGCATTGCTGGAGCTAGGAGATGTGGAGAATGCCGCCTGGAATTTGTGGGACATTGGACAAACCCTCGTCAAAAAGGGTGAACTTGGAGCAGCTTGCTCTTCGTTCGAACAAGCTCGGTCAGAATTCACTGGCATCAGAGACCGCTTTGGATCCCTACACTGCTTGATGTCCCTTGGTGGCGCTCGTGGACGCTGTGGCGATTGCGATGCAGCCGAAGTGGCTTTAGAAGAAGCAAGACACGGATTCATCGAAGTTGCTGATTTTTATAATGTTGGGTACTGTTGACGGTATCTCGGTGACGTGCTCAGATACCGGGGCAGCTATTCACTTTCTATTTCGAAGTACGAGGAAGCCCTCCAAATGTTCACACGAATAGGGAATCACCGTGCTGTCACGCAATGTAAAGAGGAAATTGATAGACTCCGGAAGCTTTTAGTGACTGACTGATCAGATGGCCTCCATTGTTCTCATATGTTGAGCAACCGAATTGGTGCTGTCAATCATGTCACAAATAAATCATGTTGAGACTATATACCATCCAATGATATTAATGTTGTTTTTCTTTCTTTCAAGAATTGTCATGCTCATGTTAATATGCTAGAGCCTTCAACTTGACTGAGCAATTTCTACCCATTGGCATTCCACCAGCTCAATCATTACAGGAGGCGGGGAACCATTCACTCGCTCGTACCAAGTACGAAGAAGCTCTGGTAATCTACACCCAACTTGGAAATGTCCCGTACGTACATCCAGCCAAGGAAAGGTACGCTAGTACTCAAATATGAATGTGTGATTGCACCACATGCGTATTAATATGTCTTCGATATGAATATATTAGTAGCAAAGTAGAAGGGAGCTCCGGCAATAGAATGCACGGATACTATTCCATCTGATCCGGAAAAAGATCTCACGTCACGAGCTACTATTCCACAATCACCTCATTATGCTATGTTTATAATACTGTAATACAAAAGCAGTTCCATCCACCCAACTCATGTGTAGAATCAACCAGCAGCCAAGAGCCGACGGGCTTCATCAATCTGCATTGTACACATCTTCACCATATCAAGATTTCCCACTTGAGTGGATATCGCGAGAGCTTCCTCTAGCTTGGCGATAGACATCAAGTAGTTGCCCGTACCTTTGAATGTTTCACCGAGATAGAAGAGACAGATGGAAAGCTCATGAAGATCGCCACATTCAAGTAATCCTACTTGGGCTTCCTCTAAAGCGGAGCGAGCTGCATCATAATCCCCCTGCCATTTAAGAGCTGCACCAAGGGACGAGAGACACCGTAGGGATCCAAGGCGACCCCCGACACTAACGAACTCCGACCGAGCCTGCTCATAGGCAGAACAGGCTGACTTGTAATCTTCTTGATGGATAAATATGTGCCCGATATCCCGTCGACGCCAAGCTGCACTTTCAACCTGACCCAGCCCGACTAACGTGTCTACGGCGTCCTGCAAGACTTCTCGCGCCTTGTCATATAAGCCCCGCATTGTGAGAATATGGCCAAGCAATCCATCACAGTCCGCAACCTCCGCCAGGTGTCCGAGTTTTGTGAATTCGTCTCTTGCCTCTGCAAATAATGACTCGGATTCGTCAAATCTACCTTGTTGTCTGAGAACGGCTGCATGCCACTTAAGGCAATCAGCCAACTGCGGAGAGTTCGTTTCCTTAGCCACCTGAACCGCCTCCGCTATGATTTCGGTACGGGGATGTTGATAAAAGAGATATGTGCTGTAAGAGTACGAGACCTTAATCGCTTCCTCCTTATCTTCATTCCGATCATGTAGAGCATTGACCAGAATAGCCTCCATATTCGTCTCCTCCTTGGAGACCTCCTTCGCGATGCTCTTGAATTCAGGATGCTCAGGCGCGGTTCTTTCTTCCGGGACAAGCTTGAAGTATGAAGCTCGCAACTCCTTCAGCGTTGCCTGCTCCAGTGGATGGTGCAGCTGAATGTACGACTGAATCGGAGAGAGCATTTGAATCCGTGACCTGTCGGCACTGTCATACACCAATGCAGCACCACGTAAAACCCTCAAAGCAGCCTTCCAACCAGCAATCGAAGGACACATCTCCGGCAGACGAGTGATAACCGCACCTGCTGGTAACATCGCCAACACACTCAGAAGCCGAAGCGAGTCAGGGTTACCCTTGACGGAACGACTATCGAGCGAGAGTTTGATGGACACCTCGATGCTATTCCGACGATCCCCACCAGGTTGATCAAGTAATCTCGTCTGCTCTGATTTCCACTGCTCCAATAGGTCTGATATTATTTCTCCAGCTTCCGCAAGCTTTGCCATCAATGTAATTGCCAACGGCATGCAATCCAATTTTTGCAGCAGTGTCCGCAATTCTGCATCTCCCTTGGCGTTAGGACTAATCCTTACGAAAGCTTCTTCAGCTGCATCCAGTTCCAGTTGGGAGAGAGATGGGAGCCTTGGTTCCGTCCAATCGATTGTGTCTGAGGATGGGTGTTGATTACCCCGCATCGTGATGATGAATGACACGGAAGGGATGGATGCAATGGTGGCGAGGACCTGCGCGACATTTGACTGCTGGCCTTCAATGTCCCACGGTGTCTCGAAGTTGTCGAAGAGGAGGATATAAAGGAGCTTGGAGGTCTTTAGGAACTCGACGATGTCCGCTAACCTGTCATTGGTAGCTGAACTTGGAAGCTTGAGGCTTTTTGCTACCAGCTCAACGAAGAGAGGGACGGAAGTGGCCTGCTCGCAAGGGATCCAACATCGATGATCACCAAATCGATCTACCACCAGGGCATGGTATAAGATTTTGAGAGCAACCGATGTCTTTCCCATTCCTCCAGGTCCGAGGATGGCAATCTTGGCTCCTGTGATGGAACACAGGAGCTTGACGGCCTTCTCAATGTATTCGGTTCGCCCAAATATCCTTGGTTCAGGTGGCATGACCGTTGAGAGATCACTATAACATCAGATGAGCATTTAGACACACGGGGAAGGTGGTTCAACGAACCCGGATGAATCCTGTGTATTGCTCTGACAGATTTGCAAATCAACACACCTTCAAATTGGTATGTTAGGAAACCTACCTGATCCTTGATGGCTTCCCGCACACCCGATAAGCCATCACGAACCTCCTTTCTAATGTTCTCTTCCATATTTGTCTGACCCTTTATTAATTCCTGTTGCGATTCCTGGATCGTCTCCTGTAATCTTTCCTGTCCTTTCTGTAATCTCTCCTGTCCTTTCCGCAGCTCTTCATGGCGTTCCAAGTCTTTCAGACATGAGTCAACCTTGGAGGTGACCTGTAATGATTTTGTCAATAATCAGCCTCGAGGCGAGCCGGATCAATATCCCACCTGAAATTCTTCCGTGGCCCAATGAAGTTTTGCCGAGCAATCCTTGAGTTTTTCGCCGTTATCAATATAGTACAATACAGATCTCCATCCATGAGCTCGTTTATCGATAATTCTTAGTTCAGCAAGTATCTCATAAAAGTTGCTACATGACAATTGAGTTAAATGTTGAAACCACGTTAGATTAATGGATGGCGCTTACTGCGTTAGCCTTTCCACCCCTCTTCTCAGATGATCCGGTATAGCATCCTCCGTTTTTCCTGTCAGTGATCCAAGAATTACGATAAGGAGAGATGTACTCCTTTCCACCAGATTGCTACATTCCTCTCTGTTCGATTGTATGGCCTGTCATTTCAACACATCCATGTCATGCGATGGAGTCGACAGAAGTAAATTGTATAACTCACCTTTGCTATCTTAATTACCTCGAGTGCAGCACCAGCAACTCCCTTAACAAACGGAATGTTTGTACCATCCACCGACTTTTCCAGTAATGTGAGCGATACTTGTACTCCTCCGAGAATTGCGGTACCAGTAGGACCCAGCAATGTCGAGCTTCCTGACGCTTTTGTGTGAGACACTACCATTTTTACCAAACTGATCTAGCAGCGGATGTCAGTGGAGAGGTGAATATCTTAGTGATCGATGGGAGATCGTAAAGAGATCCAGCTGCTCCTAGTTGGTGTATAACAGTGAGCCGTGGAAGCGCTGGTGGCCCCTTGTGGTGGTGAATGGCGAAATGTTGAACCCTGCTTCTCTGAGGCTGATAAGTCGTCCAAGAAAGGAAAGCCACGATGCCTGATCCCAGAATGGAAATTCATTATTCTATGTATCGATTATCAATCGGCAACGCTCTTTCCAGGTTCTAGAGAGTATTTAGGGGAAATATAGAGGACAAATAGTGATTGAAGAGCAATTGATGAAGCTAGAACGTATTGCGGATGGTTGTCAAGACGTGGTTAACCCCTTTAAGTCCGAATACTCCTACGCCTCCGCAGGATCACAAAATCGTTATTCTTCCCTTCCGCGTCTATCTTCTCAACACTTGCTTTACAACACTTGCTTTTACAGCACCAAAATGCAGTAATTTACATGGTTTTGCCCATCACGGCGACAAACGCCGAAATGGTACGATGGCCATGTGAAAACAACTCTGGGCCCTCTGGCGATGATGCAACAAGGTCCGAAGTCTCCAAGACCTGCACTACGCGAACTTTAATGAAACCAATGTGCTTGCGTAAAGCGGGTACCAGATGTATGTCGTTGGCTTCTGTTGTGAAAAAGTGATTGACTGTTGTTTGTGTAGGAGAACCACGCTTTCCTCACATGACTTGAACAAACTGAGCTCAGTCAACCTCCACACCCATTCAACCATTTGACCTCACTCCAGCACCTGATTCAGAGCCGTTATTGTGACATCTGACGGGGTTTGGTTGATCACAAACAGCCAGATTCGGCTTGCATCATTGTAGTTTCGACTGGCAGGCCACCCGATCACGTCGCCATAGCATCGCTTCACCGTAATGGGGTTTCTCTCGTCACCCAAGGCCTCAAGCAGCTCGCAGACACTGGTTTCGATTGGCACCACAACTCTGGGCGGTGTTCAAGTATCCCTGACGCTGTTGGAGAAGGCTATGGATGGCACGAACATCCCCTTCGTGAAGGGTGTTGCTGGAGCAGCTCTTGAAGTAATCAAGATCGCAAGGGTATGTTGTTGCGCACGTTCGTACAGCTACATGGCTCAATCATTCGAGCTAACTGGTACTTCAGGCTATACAAACCAATAGGGAGGAGTGTGACGACCTGATGAAGAAAAGTACATCCCTTCTAATCGTGATTCTCGGCTCCTTCAGTGGAAAGACCACAGATGCTATCCCGGATCACCTGAAGAAAGGAGTAGAACGGCTAGCAACGTGAGCTAATTCGTTATCGGACATCCATCACCTAGCCCACCCGTCATTATAGGAGCTTCCAGGAAGTACTTACCGAACTACGAGTCATCGAGAAACGGGTAGGGAAACGGAGTGTTAGCGGGCTCGCCAAAGCAGTACTCTATTATGTCGACAACGAGGAGAAACTGAGGTCTTGTTCAGCTAAACTTGAGTGGGCGATGGCAGAGTTCCAGGTATATCTTGTTTATTACTCCCTACTTGAGTCCTACTAATAATCCACTTTAGGTTACTTCCAATGTTGATTCGTGCCTGAAAGATTTGGAACGTCACCAAGAATTGAAGAAGGCTGTCCACGATTCAACACACAAGTTATTGGAAAGTCAGGCGACGATACAGCGAGGTCAGGCTGGCATTCAAGATAGTTTGTCGGAGCTTCGGGATGCTATGAGTGATAAGGTAAACTTCTTCCTATTGTATGTTACCGCTTACTAACCTGTATGCGACGAACTCATTAGATAAGGATCAATACATCGGAGTGAGTTAACAACTCTAGACCTCTTTTTCTAGATGTCTTACTTCATCTTATTCCCTTGCAGGCTTCTCTCTACGGACATGCCACCTGATCCAAGGATATTTGGCCGACATAAGTACATCGAGATGGCTGTCATACTTCTACTTTCGAACACCGGAGCTCGCGTGGCCATCCTCGGTCCTGGAGGAATGGGGAAAACATCAGTTGCTCTCAAGATCATGCATGATGCTCGGGTGGTAGTTCGATTTGGCGAAAACAGATATTGGGTTCCATGTGAACAAGCCAAATCATTCACTCTCTTCATCGAACTCCTTGCCCGAAGCCTACATCTTCCGGGTTCAACTTCCAATGACAGGTTGGCTGAAATCATCGCATTCCTCAAGAACTCCGAGCACCTTCATGTATTCCTTCTCGATAACTTCGAAACTCCTTGGGATATTGAAGGAAAACAGTCGGACGTCGCTGATGTTCTCACTCGTCTCGCATCCATCCCTTCCGTTTCATTCATCGTCACGATGCGCGGCTACCAATATCCATCATCAAACACCATCGACTGGTCGAGCCCACGACTTCCTTCGCTATCGCAACTTGATCTAGATGCTGCTCAAGAAGCGTTCTTGAGGATCAGTCCGGACTCCGCAGGAGACCCCGAGCTTAAAACGCTTCTGCAAAAATTGGATTGCATGCCATTAGCCATTACTCTGATGGCGAAGCTCGCGGAAGCTGGGGAAACGGTATCGGATCTATTGGAGCAATGGAAGTCGGAACGGACAAAGCTCCTGGACCAACCTGGTGGTGACCGTCGCAATAGCATCGAGGTGTCTATCAAGCTTTCTCTTGATAGTCGTGTCATCAAAGGGGTACCAGACTCTATTCGACTCCTCAGTGTTCTGGCCTTGTTGCCAGCCGGTGCAGGTCTGGCTCGATTGCCGGACATGTGCCCTTCAATTCCGGGTTGGAAGGCCGCGTTGAGGGCCTGCGTGGAGCCGCGTTCGTGTACGATAGTCCTGATAAGTCGAGGATACTCATGTTATCTCCGATTCAGTCGTACGTTATACTGCATCATCCACCAGAACACTCCGCACTCGAGGAGCTCAGATCCTCATAATTCAAACTCGCACCAATTGAAAAAACCGATCTTTCTCACCCCGAATTCAACAACATTGCAAAGGAGCTCGGCAAGGAGGAGACCAATATGGAGGCTGTTTTAATTGATGCGTTGCGCGACCCGAACACCGACCGGAAGGAGGCAATAAAGGTTTCTAGGTCCTACACATTGTACCTCTTTTATAAGCAACCTCGTACCGAGGTCATAATAGAGGCTATCAAAGTCGCTAGGGCAACAAAGTCTAATTCACAGCTTGCCATTTGTCTTTCATTACATGGAGTTATTCTACGCCGACTAGACTTGGATGAAGAAGCTCTACCAATATTCAAGGAGGCTAAGGATTTGGAGGCGAAGCTGGGAATGGGCGAGGCTGCTTTGGTGTATCAACGAGTGCTTGGCTCGACCTTGCTGAAGAAAGGAGAGTACGATAAAGCCCGTGCTGTCCTCCAGGAAGGCAGGGATACAATGCTCAGCCTTGACAAAACGCAGGACGCTGCCAGGTTTCTATGGGAAATCGGTCATTGCTTTTATGTGCAACGTGAATATGGATCCGCCCTTTCCAGTTATGAGCAAGCCAGGTCTGAATTCATTAGCATTGACGATCTCAGAGACTCCATAGACTGCCTGACATCCATCGGCGCCGCTCTCGGGCGCCAAGGTCGTTACGATGCGGCTAAAGCTGCTCTGGAAGAGGCCCGAGTGGCCTATCTGGACCTTGGGGTGCCGTATGAATATGGCGTCTGTCTGGTGTATCTGGGTGATACGCTTGAGCAAGCTGGAGATTATTCTCTTGCTTTGGAGAAGTATGAAGAGGCGTTGGGGGCTTTCAAGCAGATGGGACATGCTGGACGGGTCGCGACGTGTATGGGTGATATAGAGAGGGTTCGCCAGATATTAGATAGTCAATGATGATTCTTTGAATGCGGCTTTGAACCGTGTGGCGTGATCAATTTGATTTACTTAGCCTTGGATGATACCCCCAATCAGGTCTTACGATTAGATAAGTACATGATGGCTAGAAATCAGGGTCCTCTAAAGTTTTCGACTTCACGCTACCACCATCACTGAATCAAGCACCTACAATCCCTTTTGACCTCGTCCTTACTATTCTTAACTTTGACCTCACCATATCACGTTTTCTTCGCGATAAATCTCCATTCACATACGTTTTTTGCAAATGGAATCAAATGGGTACACGTTAATCTTTTTGACTCTGTACTTTCACTTGACTAACACATGTTGACTGAAGAGCAGTCTCATTTAGTGGCCAATTCCTGGCTCGACTATGGTTTGTTCTTCCAAACATGGAAAGCCCCTTTTAGGGTTAATCCCTTCCACGTGCAGCACGTGGCCAAAGATCACTTCCACCATCGCCGAGAACTCGGATTCACTTCCCGTACAGATCGTCCACGATCAGATCTCTAGAGGAACATAGTAGATCACGGAGAAGTTGAATTGTAGGCCCATCATTGCAATTTCAACTGAGGTTGCCACCTGATCTCAATCAAGGAGTCAACGTTCGCGAGGATGGGGCTCCTTTCGTCACCTAAGGCATCAGGTAGCAAATCAACATCGGCATCACATGGTACTGCGATTATAAGTGGTGCTCAGATATCGCTCAGGTTGTTAGACAAGGCGATGGATGGCGTAAATATCCCATTTGTCAAAGGGGTGGCCGGAATTGGGGTTGAAGTGATCCAGATTGCCAAGGTGAGAACTTTTATACAGTGGTATTGGTTCACTATACCGATTAGATTTTCAGGCTATCCAAACGAACAGAGAAGAATGCGATATCCTGATCAAGAGGAGTACATCGCTTCTGATCGTGATTCTTAGTTCCTTCAGCGGAAAGACGGAAGCTGATATCCCTGATCACTTGAGGAAAGCTGTGGAGCGTCTAACATCGTGAGCTACACCTATGCATCTGACTTTCATCATGCAAATCATGGTTGTAATCAGTAGCTTCCAGGATGTTCTCGCTGAACTGCGGATCATCGACAAACGAGCCGGAAAACAAACACTTGGTGGACTAGCCAGATCCATATTATACTATGTCGACAATGGGGAGAAGTTGAAAGGTTGTTCAGCTAAACTTGATTGGGCCATGGGAGAATTTCAAGTATGTTCTGAGCGTCTAGCGCAAGTTGACTTTGAATCCTCACAGCATTCACTGAGCTCAGGTTACCTCAAAAGTCGATTCATGCTTGAAGGACTTGGAACGACATGACGAGCTGCGAAAAGGACAGGAGGCGATAAGAAATGAATTATCGGAGATTCGGGGTGTTATGAAAGAGCAGGTGAACGTTTTCCCCGGTACATTTGGATCATTTATTGATTGGTAATGTCTGAACACATTAGTTTGCGCATAATGCGTCCTCAAAGTGCGTTACACTTCTCAAACCCTCCTTCTACCATTTCTGACGACTCCTGATCTACTCTCAGCCTGCCTTCTACGGCAATGCCACCAGATTCAAGGATATTTGGGCGGCAGGAGTACTCAGAGAAGGCTGTGAAGCTTCTGCTTTCGGCTCCAGGGGCTAAGATTGTCATCCTTGGTCCAGGTGGAATGGGAAAAACATCTGTCGCCCTCAAAGTCATACATGATCCTCGACTCGTAGATCTATTTGGCGAATTCCGATGTTGGATTCCATGCGAACAGGCTACTTCGGTCCCTCTCTTCATTGAGCTTGTGGCTAAAAGCCTCAATGTTCCGAGCTCATCTTCCAACGACAGGTTGACCGACATCATCGTGTTCCTCAAGAACTCCAAGCTCCTTTATATCCTTCTCCTCGATAACTTCGAGACACCATGGGACATTGAAGGGCAGCAGTCCAGTGTTGCTGATGTTCTCACTGTTCTCGCATCCATTCCCACTGTATCTCTCCTGATCACAATGAGAGGTAATCAGCCTCCATCCTCCAACACGATAGATTGGACGGAGCCAAGGCTTCCCTCTTTATCTCAACTCGATCTGGATGCGGCCGAAGAAGCGTTCCTGAAGATTAGTCCTAGCGCTAAGGGAGATCAGGAACTAAGGACGTTGTTGCAAAAGCTGGACTGTATGCCGTTGGCGATAACGCTGATGGCAAAACTCTCGGAAGCTGGGGAGACTATATTGGAGCTACTGGAGCAATGGAAAACGGAGCGTACGAGACTACTGGACCGACCGGGTGGGGATCGCCGGAACAGCATCGAGGTGTCAATCAAGCTTTCACTTGACAGTCATCCTGTCAAGGGAACTCCCGATGCAATACAGCTACTGAGCGTGTTAGCGATGTTGCCAGCCGGTGCGGCCCTCATTCGGTTGCCGGAGATGTGCCCTTCCATTACTGGGTGGAAGGCTGCATTGAGGGTTTTACGTGGAGCCGCGCTGGTTTACGATAGTGCAGACAAGTCACGAATTCAGATGCTTTCTCCAATTCAGTCATACATTCTTCTACACCATCCCTTGAAACAAGATTCGCTGAAGGACTTACGAGCGTCGTACTACAAGCTTGCGCCAAAAGGCAAGACAGGAACTGGACACCCTGAGTTCAGGGAGATCGCGAAGCAACTCGCTAAAGAGGAAACCAATATGGAAGCTATCTTGATCAATGCTTTGCACGATGCAAACGGAGATCGAGAAGAGGCTATCCAGGCTTCTCTCGATTATAGCGATTATCTTTGCTATAGGCAACCTCGTGCTGAGGTCATAGCGGAGGCTGAAAGAGTGGCTAGGACAATTGGCTCTGATCGACTACCCGATTGTCTCCTTTATCACGCATCTATTCTCCGCCGACAAGGTAAAGCAGACGCGGCCGAGTCACTATTCGAGGGAGCTCGAGAGGAGTACACGAAGCTAGGTGACCATGCGTTTGCTGCCTCATGTCAGCGAGAACTTGGTTCAATCCTTGTGGCACGGAAACAATACGAGAGTGCTCGGGAAATGTTTCGTGACGCTAGGGATACTCTACTCAAACTCTCCGATGCTGATGATGCAGCCTGGTGCCTGTGGGATACAGGCCAATCCTTCTATGTGCAGGGTGAATATCCGTCCGCTTGCACTGCCTACGAGCAAGCGAGAGTGGAGTTCGATGATATCGGGAATCGCCCAGGTTCCCTCCGTTGTCTCATGTTGCTTGGCGCAACTCTTGGATGCCAAGGGGATTATGATCAAGCTCAATCTTACTTGGAAGAGGCTCGGTTAGCATACATCGAGCTCGATGACCCTTACAACATCGCATGCTGTCTGTGCTATCTTGGTGATGTGCATCGGTTTGCGGGAAACTATTCACTTGCTCGTACCCGATACGATGACGCCCTCACAATGTTCATGGATTTGCAGGACGCTGTATGGATTGCCACGTGTAAAAAGTTCATTAATGAAGTTGATCTTGTAATGGCTGCCCATTAATCATTCAGTATAATGCCAATTTTCATCTATGTAATAGGAATATCTCTATCACAATGCATTGATGGTGCAGACCCACAAAAGTAGCAATGATTGATAATTGTCCCAAACTCGTATTGACTTCATATAGACTAAACGCATCCCCTGTGCGCAACTTGGGCGAGAAATGGTTCAACATTACGTAGATAGGGAAATCTACTAGTTGCTCTGAAGGCAGAGGTACCCGAGACGTGATATCATACGATTCCTGAGATAGACAAGAATCTCAAACGAATCCTAGTGGAATTTCTCATGCCTCGTCCTTCGTCATCCTCATCTCCCTAGATTTACTTTTCGGGAGGGAAGAGCGAAAGGGGAGAGATTTGTCAGCATTTCGGCAGGAGGCGTACGGATCGATAGTATGAGGTAATTAATGTCCACCACGCCTTCTAACTTTCTCTCTCCGATCGAGGCATCGCCTCTTTATGTGTGCAAGCCACGTGTTGGGGAATAAAGGATCGATACCTTATCTCGCACTTTCAAGCACACCACACAAGCATGGTCTGAGCGGAGTCACTATCCCCCTAGTTGTACTCGTCATTCAAGACCAAACCGAAATCTACTGCCTGAATAATCATTAAAAACTGTTTCGCTAACATGGGGAGCAGTCTGTCAAAAGCGCCAGCAAGGTCGTCATCATCGGCTCCGGCTGGCATCGCGGTTTTGAGTGGTGCTTACATATCGCTCGATTTATTGGAGAGGGTAATGGAGGGCACGAACACTCCCTTCGTCAAAGCAGTTGCTGAAGTGGCCCTAGAAGTAATCGAGATCGCAAAGGTGAGATTTCTTGTGCCGTGCTCTTTGAATCCTCGGCTACATGACTTTGGTACGTTTTGGCAGAGAATACGATCAAACAGGGAACAATGTGCTGATCTAACGGAGAGAGCTACATCTCTTCTTGTCGTCATCCTTGGATCTTTGGCCGGGAAGCCCGAGGATGCTATCCCAAATCATTCCAGAATTGGAATAGAACGGCTCACGACGTACGCCCGTCCACTGATATGATCTGTCTCGATCATCCAACTATTCTCTGTAGCAACTTTCATGAAGTTCTTGCTGAGCTTAGGATCATTGATAAACGATCTGGAAATCGGAGAGCTGTGCTATACTATCTAAACAATGAAGAAAAGTTGAAAGGTTGCTCGGAAAAACTCCATTGGGCTATGGAAGAGTTTCAGGTGAGATTTTGGCTTGACTAGATCTTGAGGGCCGATCGTTAAAAATTTCTCGGTATTGAGGTTACCTCCATGGTTGGCTCCTGCCTGAACGATTTGCAGGAAATTTTACGCAACGAGATGAACGAGACCATTATTGAAGGACAAGCGGAAATAGACAACATAACAAAGGGTCAGAATGAGGTCCATAATTGTTTAATAGGGATACAGGAAGTAATCAAGAAGCAGGTGCGTTCCTCCCATGATGATTCTGAAGATTCGCTGAATATCAACTCAACGGAGTCCCTCACAGACCTCACCCAGGTGCGTTAGAGTAATACAATGTATTAACAAGTATCTAAGTATCCAACTTGCAGTATGCCAACTACTGTCATGCCACCTGATCCAAGAATATTTGGACGTTACGAATACGTTGAGCAGGCTGTTGAGCTCCTGATCTCTGCAACTGGAGCCAAAATTGTGATTCTTGGAGCCGAAGGAGTGGGGAAGACATCAGTCGCTCTCAAGACAGTGCATGATCCCCGAGTGGTAGATCGATTTGGTGAAAACAGATGTTGGATTCCTTGCGAACAGGCCACCTCGTCCCCTCTATTCGTAGACCTCGTGGCAAAAAGCCTCAATCTGCCAAGTTCATCTTCCAAAGACAGGTTGGCTGACATTGTCACATTCCTGAAGAACTCAAAGCTGCTTTATCTACTCTTATTTGATAATTTCGAGACTCCTTGGGGAGTGAAAAGACGACATTGGTATGCTGATGACGTGCTCAGGAGACTCGCAAAAATACCCTCCGTGTCATTCATTCTCACAATGCGCGGTAATAGATACCCGTCTTTCTATTTTATGGATTGGACAGAGCCAAGGCTTCAATCACTATCTCAACTTGACCCCGATGCTGCTGAAGAAGCGTTCCTCAATATTAGCCCCAGATTCAAGGGAGATTCGCGACTGGAAACACTATTACAAACGCTGGACGGCATGCCGTTGGCAATTACGTTGATGGCGAAGCTTTTAGGTGGAGGGGGAACAATAACAGATTTGTTGGAAAAGTGGGAATCAGAGAGTATAAAACTGTTGGATCAAGGTGGTGGAGATGACCAGTGGGAATCAGAGAGCGCATCAACGTTGGATCAACGGGATGGATATGACCGTAATATCATCCAGGTGTCAATCAAACTTTCAATTGACAGTTTTTCTGTCAAAGGGAATATGGATGCGATACCGCTCCTCGGGGTGTTAGCGATGTTACCAGCGGGTGCCGCTGTTGCCCGAATCCCGGATTTGTGTCCTTCACTTCCTGACTGGAGGGCTGCATTGAGCCTTCTGCGTGCGGCTGCAGTAGTGTATGATAGTGCGGATGGGTCGCGGATACAGGTGCTTTCTCCAATCCAGTCATACATGACTTCGCATCACCCATTAGAGTCAAGGCTATTAGAGGATCTCCGGGAATCATACTATGCCCTTTCACCACCAGAAAAGAACGAGGCTCATCACCCGGCATTCGTAAATGTCGCCAAGAAGCTCGCAGATGACGAGGTCAACATGGAAGCCGTCTTAATCAATGCTTTACGCGATGTAAACGCCAACAGGGAAGCGGCCATCAAAGCCTCGGTATCTTACAGTAGATACCTCTATTATACACGCCTTCGCACCGAGGTCATAAAAGAGGCCGTGGACGTCGCTAGGAAAATTGATTCTCCACAGCTGGCTGATTGTATTGGGTCCTTTGGAACCATTCTTACACGGACAAACCAAAGTGACTCAGCTAAGCAGCTACTTGAAGAATTTGTCAAATTATTCGTAAACCAAGGATATCCCAAATCTCTCGCGAAATATCTGGTATCGATAACCAATATCTGGATGAAGCAGGGTGAACATGAGAGGGCTATTTCCATGTTGGAAGAGTGTAGGGGTATAATGCTCGGGAGGGGGGAGATCGATACGGCCGCGGGATGTTTGTGGTTGATGGGAGAGTGCCATCTAAGACGGTTGAAATATGATCTAGCTCGCTCAGCTTTTGAGCAAGCCAGATCCGAATTCTCCAGCGTAGGGGACGATCATCATGTTGCCCACTGTCTCATGTCCCTAGGTGCAATGCTCACATACGAGGGGGGATATGTCGAGGCGCAATATGTTTTGGGAGAGGCACTATCTATTTTCATGAAGTTGGGCTTACCATTCGATGTTGGCGAATGCATGAGCAAACTCGCCGTCACGCATAACAGGCAGCGCGAGTACACTCTTGCGCTAGCTAAACTTGAAGAAGGCCTCCCCATTGTGATGAAAACAGGGCTGCAGAGCTGGATTGAGTCATATAATGCAGATATAGGTGCAACGCGGATGATGATAGAACTTCAAGTGGACAACAACGACGACGACGACGACGACGACGACGAGGAAGCGGAAGTATAGAACATCTTATTGGAGGGTGCAAGCTGGAGACGGGTTGAAAGATAACTTTTGGGTGACTAATGATGAGTGTCGATCTCCTGTATGTGAAGGGGAGTGTTTCTTGTAATAGGAATCTTGGAGTTAGAAACATGTTGCCTCTATATATCCTTATAGCCTTGAATCTTTTCTATATATTCACATCCTGCTTGGTTGGAAGATGTAAGAACTCTTCCACTCCTCGAGTGGATGGATCGTTGAAAGTAACGTGATGTAGCTTAGTAATCAATCGAAGCTTAGTAAGCCCGCTGTCGCAACGATTGCCATAACTAAACCACTATCACCAATTCTACATCTCGTACCGTATCATAGTAGAATCCCTTGGGTTGAAGTTTCTACGTTTTTGCTTCAGGTGCTAAGAGAGTGTCGTGCCAAGTCGCTGTCAGGGCATTTCTTCACTTCTTGCCCGACCTAATTCCTCCCATCCCGTCTGGGCAATGTTCATATTGTGTTCTGATATAATCTATAGCAGGACGACCATATCACACTTAGTAATGTCACTATCGGCATCATTGAAGTCCCAACTCCATAAAGTCATTCCTTGACGTTTTTCGGGTTTCGAATCTTTCGATCCGTTTTCTGCTCTGACTTTTGCAGGTATGTATAGGTGCTACTATGCTTAATCGCTCTCACCAAGTCATTGTACCTTCAGGATTACTACTGTCAGCGCTCATGATCCATCCATGAGTGCTGGTGATTATGGAATATTCACCTTCCTAACTTGGACGAGGAACCGAACAAGCTAGGTGCGACCGTTTCCCCCTTCACCGCCATAGACAACCCCACCACTTTCACGGTTGATCTGCGATACATCGACCGGGTGCCGACCTTCCGATCATCGACATCCCAGCGGTGCTCTTCGTTCAAGTTTTGACTGACATCACTAACCTCTACTATTACTTAGCGGACATCCATTCTGCTGAAATGGTGTTTTCTCGTCCAAAAACACCGGGAGGCTCAACATCACTGGCTTCGGGTGGTCCTGCAATCCTCGGTGGAGCTCTGATATCACTCACGTTACTAGAGAGGTCGATGGATGGCATGAACATACCGTTTGTTAAGGGTGTTGCTGGCGCAGCTTTGGAGGTGATCAAGATCGCAAAGGTGGGTTTTCATGTTCATTCCCAGCAAATCCTATTACACGACTTTGGTGCATTCGAATACTAGGCTATACAAACAAATAAAGAAGAATGCGACAAGTTGGTGGGAAGGAGTCAGTCGCTCCTTGTGGTGATTCTTGGATCTTTGGCCGGAAAGACAGAAGACGCTATTCCCAATGAGCTTAGAAGAGGAGTTGAACGGCTCACGATGTAAGCGCCTTTATCTAATTTGATCGGTGTTGAGCACCCAATCGTCCATTGTAGCAACTTCCATGAAGTACTTGCTGAACTAAGGATCATCGATAAACGAGCTCAAAATTGGAGAGCTGTGGTGTACTATCTAGATAATGGAGAAAAGTTGAAGGATTGTTTGGCAAAACTTAATTGGGCAATGGAGGAATTTCAGGTGGAGTTCTTCTCTATTAACTGCTTCGGCGATCACTAAGATAACTGTCCTTGTCAAGGTCACTTCCAAAATTGATTCGTGTCTGAGGGACTTGGAGCATCATGAAGAGTTGCGGAAAGGTCAAGAAAAAATATTTGAGTCACAGCAAGAAGTACAGAATGGTCAAGTCAGAATAGAGGAATCACAGAAGGAGTTGATGACTGGTCAGAATGATGTTCGAGATCGTCTAGTGGTGATCCAAGAAGCAATCAAGGAGCAGGTGCATTCCGTCTCATCTCAATTCTCGGCCTTTGCTAACCTAAACTCGATAGAGCACCTCCCATGAGCTGTCAAGGTATGTCTGCATTAACTCTACTGCTACCCAATGTCTCAAAGTTTAACTTTTAGTATGCCGTCTACCGCGATGCCACCTGATCCAAAGATTTTTGGGCGACAGGAGTACTGACCCTGGAGGCAAGATTGTCATCCTTGGACCTGGAGGAATGGGAAAGACATCGGTGGCCCTCAAGGTCATACATGATTCCCGGGTGGTAATTCTATTTGGTGATAATCGGTGTTGGGTTCCATGCGAGCAAGCCACTTCTGTTCCTATCTTTACTGGGCTCATAGCAAAAAGCCTCAACATTCCGAGCTCATCCTCCAATGACAGGTTGGCAGACATCATCACGTTCCTCAAGAACTCCAAGCTCCTTTATATCCTTCTCCTCGATAACTTCGAGACACCGTGGGACATCGATGGCCAGCAGTCCAATGTAGCCGATGTGCTCACTGCTCTCGCATCCATTCCTACTGTGTCCCTCCTCATCACCATGCGAGGTAATCAACACCCATCATCAAACACCATCGATTGGACCGAACCAAGACTTCCTTCTCTATCCCAACTTGACCCCGAAGCTGCCGAAGCAGCGTTCCTCAGGATTAGTCCCAGGGCTAAGGGAGATCCAGGGCTCAGGACGCTGCTGCAAAAACTAGATTGCATGCCATTGGCGATCACACTGATGGCAAAGCTTTCGGAAGCTGGGGAGAAGATATCGGATTTACTTGAGCAATGGGAATCAGAACGGACGAGATTGCTGAATCAACCAGGTGGCGATCGCCGGAATAGCATCGAGGTGTCGATTCAGCTTTCTCTTGACAGTGGTTCTGTCAGAGGGAATCCGGATGCAATACGGCTCCTTGGCGTATTAGCCATGTTACCGGCGGGTGCTGTTGTTGCTCGGCTCCCGGATATGTGTCCTTCTATTCCTGGCTGGAGGGCCGCGCTGAGGGTTTTGCGTGGTGCCGCGCTGGTGTTTGATAGTGCAGATGAGTCGAGGATTCAAATGCTTTCTCCAATTCAGTCGTACATCCTGTTACATCATCCATTGGAACAGAAGTCGCTGGAGAAGCTGCGAGCTTCGTACTACAAGCTTGCACCATCCGGGAAAACAGCACTCGCGCACCCTGAGTACAAAGATATTGCGAAGGAGCTCTCTGAGGAGGAGATTAATATGGAGGCCATTTTGATCAATGCTCTGCACGATCAGAATAACGATAGGGAATATGCACTCGACGTTTATTGGCATGCTCTTATCCTCTACATGCAAGAGCGAAATGACGAGGCTGTGCCAGTATTGGAAGAGGCTAGAGATCTGCATAAAAAACGTGGAGACCTGTTGTTCGCTGCAGAATGTAGTGGATTTCTTGGCTCAATCCTCAGCGCTCAGGGTCAGTCCGACAAAGCACGTGTTGTCATGGAAGAGGCCAGAAATAAACTGTTCGAACTTGGTGGCACTGAACAGGCGGCCTGGATCTTGTATGATATTGGGCAAACATACGGGCACGAGCCTCAGACCGCTTTGCCCCTATATGAACAAGCTCGATCCGAGTTTATTAGCATCGGCAACCGTTATGGGTCTTTACGCTGCCTGGTGTCGCTTGGTGCATCTCTTAGTGACCTAGGCGAATATGATGCCGCGCAGTCTGCTCTGGAAGAGGCCAGACTTGGATTCATCGAACTTGGGGATCGTTATAGTGTTGCTTACTCACTATTTTATATGGGTAGGACATTCAGTGGAATGGGCAACCACTCTTTTTCTCTTGTCAAACTCGAGGAGGCTCTCGAATTATTCACTCAAATAGGGCATGTTTCTATGATGGATGTTTGTGCAAAGGAAATTACTCGAGTCTGCGGAGCTAATGTTTTACCCAGTGAGTTCACATTCGAGTAGTTGGATTTCCAGACTTTTTCTAAATACTCAATTTTCAATCATATGTATACTGATAGTTGTATAATGAAATGTGACTCTGATTTGAACAGTGGATGGCTGTGATTAGGCAAAAGAAAACGTACAGGAAAACTCTCAAGCTGCGGAGCGATCCAAGGCTGTCTAACACTATGGCACTTGATCCTTGTTGAATTGTTATAACATCCTCTGCGAGACGGGAATTTAAAGCAAAGTGATGAAGAGATCAAGCTCAAAGTCGTTATGAAATCTTTGTTGAGTATGAAGAGTTCTGTGCAATCCATCTAGATAGTGGTATCAAGCGGGAGGGTATATGTAATTGAGAAGTAACATGTAGCTCGGTAGACATTATTCACCCGCTTGGATGCAATACTCTAATCTAGTCAGCTTGGAGTGTACGCATCCAACTTAACATTTAAGTTCATCTTCATCGAATAATGAGTATGATCAACCCAGCGACGCGTTGAGTTGACACGGGTCGACTGCACGTGACCTCGGTTAACATACCCGCAGGCTTACGAAAAGTATCCCATCATCTTTCATGCACCGCGTTTCACTAGGTTCTTTTCACGCGCACAAAGTGACAAAAAAGAATGGATTTTCAATGATTTTTTTACTAATCTGTACTTTTTCACGGAATGTTACAAATGATTGGGAATTCAGAGGTTTTCCATAAACAATTCAAACAACTATTTTTATTATTTCCTGAGCAAACCATTCTACACTACATATCGTAGGATAATATGTATCTACACATGACTAGGTGAGCTCAGAGCGCCGCTGGTTCCACGCCTACCACCCGAGACGTCATTGCTGTCCTACAGACAACAATGAAGCAAGAGAAAAGAGGCTGTGGAAGCTATATAGAATACAAGTCATAAGTATTAGTTTGAACCAAGACGAACCACACCACATTACCTTTATCTCCTTCTGAATCCTGCTGTCCGCCAATCTTATGCAGACAAGCAATAATAAGAGAAAAAAGGAAGAGCGCACCTGGTGCTTCACAGGCATCTTCTTCCGCCCCTCGAGGCGGTGGCATCGTTGCAACATCAAGAGGCAGAGGTGTCGCTCCTGAAATACTGGCCGGTGATCCACGCGGGAGAGGTCAGGGTGTAGTAGCTCAGGTTCCAAGAGGGACTGCAGTGGGTCGAGGAAGAGGTCACGGAGTCGGGAGGGGAGGGACGACGGGTGTTCGGGGTGGGCGTACTGCATCCACCCAACGGGATGACACACAGCTGCTCCCGCCACCTGCAGAAACGCCTCAGCGTGCTGTCGTAGGCCCTAGATCTGTCGAGTCATCAGCAGAGAAGCCAGCCAAAAAAAAGCCTTACTTGGGTTCTTCTTTTGTCAACCCGTTCCGGGATGTCAGTAGAGGTAAATAAGGAAGAATATGACGAGAATTATGAGAACTGAGGTACTACGTCGTCGTGTGGTTGACAATCTAACTGAACCAAAGCAAACACAGACAAGCTATCTACATAGATGACAACTGCGCTTGATCGCTCTGTCTCAAGTAAGCAAGCATTCATGCTACCTGCTCCTCCTCCTCCGCCTAGTCAGGTGCACAATTTAGGAGGCATTATCGCATGAGCAAGTGGGTTGATG
>WSTZ01000216.1:0-13924 GCA_019632295.1 Tulasnella sp. 418 | reverse complement strand
ACATTCCTACCACCTGGCCCGTCAATCGGAGAGAAAGAATCAGGGCTCTTCGATAACACAGATACACTGGCGGGCACTATCCCGGAAAGATCACTCCCTCGAGTGGTAGAAGGGAAGCTCAATTGCCTCGAATGTGCGCTCTCGGCAGCAACCGCTGGCATCTTTGGTGGAGCCAACTTGAAAGGTATACCTTCAATGCCATCTACCGAGGATTTCGTACCACCATTGCGAGTCAGAGCCTTGGGAGGTGATGGATACTCGGAAGGATCTTTTCCCTTTCCCTTTCTGTCCGCAGAACTCTGGACTGTGAAAGTGTTCTGAATTTGAGGAATGCGTTCCGAGCTGCTCCCAGATTCGTCAGCTTTTGGATCCAAGTTCAGAAACGACTCTGGAGTAGGTTTCTTCACAGGAGAAGGACTTGGTCGTCTTTTCTCTGGGGATCTTTCTGGTTCTTGCAAGAAGCCAGTTGTGGCTGCAGGTGGGGAAGGGAAGTTACTGAGGGAGAATTCGCTTCCGACGGAGGTGGATATAGAAACCTGCCCCAGAACAGAAGGACGTTGGCTTGGGTCACTAGAACCTTCGCTCCCATCGCCTCCGGAGGTCGTCGTGGGAAGAGGAGGTAAGGGCCACGAACCCGCGGGGGACTCGGGAGAGGTGGTGATTTTCGGGAGAAGAGCTGGCGCTGGAGGCAACGGCCAAGCACCCAGAGGTGGTTGAGGTGGGGTAGACGGTCGTGATGGCAGGACAAGTGGAGGCAGAGTGGGTGGAACGTTGGAGGTTGGAGAAGGCGAGAGCTGTCGAGCGCTCCGTGAAATGGATTTAGCTGATGCGGAGGCACGCTTGGATTCTGGAGAGAGTAGTTGCAATTTAGCAACAGACTCGTCTAGGTCGGCTTGAGCTTTACGCAGTATCGCAAGTGATGGAGATTGCTCCCCATCTTCGAGTTGTGGGGTACCGATTGCAATGCCATAATCCGACTGCGCTCCTCGGAACGATGATTGGTCATCGAAGTTGATATCCCTAGCTGCCAAATTCTTGATAATTCCATCTAAGCCATATATGGGAGAGTCTGCTCCATTGACAGTGGTACGAAGATTGGTGGGAGGATACTCTTCCAAGGAATTGTATCTTGAGTACTCGTAGGCCTTTACGAGGCTGAATCCACTTTCCCGAGGTGCTGTTGCTGAAGAGATGAGCGAGACAGGTGGAACACGAGTTTTGCTCTCTGTACTCTTCGCATGACCTGCGTCAGATAGGGAGGCCCTTATACTGTGATCGTCGACTTGAGCGGGAGTCGGGGTAATTGATGGCATTGGTGCCGACATGATCTTGTAATCAACTAACAGTTCCCTCGATAGATTTGCATGGCCATTCTCGCTGGTCAATGGAGCATTAGACCTCGCTGGAGACTTCTCCAGATCAAGATCAAAGGGATTCTTCTGTTGTTCCCATTGTCCAGTCTTCTCTGCGTCCCCATTGCTCCATAAACGCAATCGGTCTTCTTTCGTAGATTTCCCAACAGAGACCTTGTCACTGATCCATTTTGAGAGTCGTTCTGTGGTAGAACCTTGGCGGAGGAGAGAGGGTTTCGAGTTGTTCGTTGGTGCAGGAAATTCGGGAGTGGTGATTGTCGGAGGCGTAACGCGGAATGTACGGAATGAACTCCGAAGATTAACACCTTGGAAAGACTCCGTGGTATCTCGTTGATTCCGGGGGCGCTGAACCGGCAACGATCCATCATCACTCCCATCAAGGGAGCCAGATGGAGACGCCGTGATAAGGAGGTACATGAAGATCAGATATAATTCGGAAACCTGGAGAAGTCGACCCAAACATGATTCAGAGAATCTCACTGGACAAAGGATACCGGGTAAGGACAGATCTAACGTAAGGAGAATTGAAGAACTTACAAACCAACAGGTCGCCAATCGCGACACCGATTCCGACAAAAAGTGCCAACATCATTGGGCTGAACAAGACTAAGGCTTTGGATCTGGGATCTTTGGGAGAGAGATACACATTGGCCTTGTATTTGAACAGTAGCATGAGCGAGACCACGATAAGGAGAATCGATGATGCCCGGTAAATCTCGGTGAACGCGGGCTCCCTGAATACGGCACAGAACCTCCAAGTGATTTGAAGACCCATGACCCCCAGAGCAGCAGCGAAAATAATAAGCTGTCCAACCAGTCCAACCTTGCCCCACCGGGTCCAGCTCGCACTGTGGGTCTTGACTTCACCAGGTGTTAAGGAGATGCGTCGATTCCTCGCTTCAGCAAGGGCCTCCAATTCACCAGGAGGTGGATCGCTGCACTGCTTCCAATAGAATATCAGTCGCATTCCGATTGATACTGCGTAGCCAGTTTCACGGGCGATGAGCAATCCGAAAATACGGTGCGTGTCGGAGGCCAGCAAAGCTCCCAAGTCAATGACTGCAGCTGTAAAACCGATCACTGCAGACAAAAAGGCAAACATTATCGATCTTTTGACGCAGCGAAAAGTAACAGAACGTGTTGTCAGTTATTATAATGAATATGAGAACGACTTTGTAATTAACTCACTTTGAAACACGGTGCTTTGCCAAGAAGAATGTGATAACGGCAAACGCAAGAACACCGATGGCAAAAAATGGTACATCTGCTAGCACTTTGTCGACCTGTTTAACATATGCTCGTCAGCATATCATTGACATAATGCTTAGAGGAGCTGGTGAATGAGACTGATTACTGACTGCGTTGTCATTTCCCAGAGATAGGTCTTCGGAGAACTTCCGATTGATTGGAAAGTCAAAGTAACCTGACGGAGTGGATGTAGGGGCAGGGGTTGCAGATGTTGATTCGAATTCATATGAGAGTGAAGAGATAGATGACATGTTCCAGAAAGAGTAAAAGAAAAGATAAGCAGCCAGCCGCGGAAAGTAGGAATAGGAAGGAGGGTGGGTCGAAAATGAGTGTGGCGCCTGCTGATGGACTCCTAGTTCATCAGAACCCCTGCTTGTCGTCGGCCAGCCTGTGGTGGACTGCGAACAGTTGTGACGTTGGGAAAGCTAAAGAGAGAGAACGTGGAAGAAAGGCAAAGTTGCGAGCCAGCTCTTGGAGAAAGACGACACTCAGTCGAGACTCGAATGAGCTCAGCTTGAGACGTCGTCGCCTTTGATGGGAGTCCAGCGTTCGTCGTCAAGACGATCTTTGCCCATGATGACCATCGACTTCTACTTCGAGTGGCCCTGAGAAAAATGATTGGCACAGCCACCAATAGGCTCAATTCCTATTGTAAGGGTCTCAGGGGAACATGCCATCATTGACGCCCCTTGTAGTGGTGGCTTTTCAAAATTTAACCATTTGTATTCACAGCACCCGAGTAGGACCGGTATTATCACTTATCTATGCTAGTTCAATCCGTGAAAATAGATAAGAGTGAAAAACTGGTTCAGGAAGTTCCCAACACCGACTCGGTATCCCCCGCACATCTCAGATTATGCCCGCACCCAATGCTTCGAGAACCATCATAGTCAGCCCAGCTTGCCCGACGATCATCACTGTAATTACTTCTTGTCCAATCGCGGAATTGACAGGTACAAGGACTCGGGCATCCATGGAATAGGCTGAATAGGTTTCTCGGGGTAATTCCATCACGACCCCTGTGGCTCCGTTGGTAGGGAACGAAGGTTGCAAGCTTGACGATAGATGACCACGAGCTTCAGCTTTGCTGATCCCTGAGTTAAGGGACCAATCACTCACATGGTCATGATAGATTCATTATCGTTCATCTGGACGAGGCTCGTCTCAGGTAATAATTCCGGAAATGTTGCCCTCATGGATGCCTCGGCGAGCCAGACTCCTTGGGTGGTGAGAACGGTTGTCGTCGTGATAACAGTTGGGTCCAGAAATGGATTGGAGGGTGCTGGTGAAGAGATTTGAGGTTGAACTAGAGGTGCAACGGATCCATCGCAGGACTCCGAAGCTCCAGCTGTGCTTGTAGGACGACGTATCGATATAGGAATGGGTGTTATGCCGAAATACTCCTGAGCAAAGATAATGATATCAGCTCAAAGATCTAGTAAACAAGACATCAACATAACTAACTATTTGATTTACCCTATAGCGCTCGTAGTATGTGAAATTGTATTCGCCCCCCGGTAGGCAATCAGGAATAGGCCATGTTAGATGCTTAACTGTGCTGCCTTGTTCTCCCGCAAGAAGCTGTGGACCATCTGAGACCGTCACGTTAATGTTGGTTTGCGAGGAGACAAGAAATATGTTCAGTGATATGAATGCTGTTGGTAACGTTGATCCTGGGATTGATGCGGTCTGAGCTAATCGACCATTCCCCGTAACCTGTTAAGAAAGAGTATGAGCTTCTTTTTTGTTAGAGCTACTCTCGCTCTCACCTCTATCGATATAGGTATACTTGATCCGACTGTGTGCTCTCTTCGGATTTTTTGTTCAGTAAATGACGCTATCAGCGAAAGTGACAATACATTACCCGTTAGGAGCAGGAGCATTAGAAATTGCGAGACCATTAGTGTAGTATTGTCCATTAATTAGTTGTGCTTGTAATCCATATATGTAAAAGAATAATGTTGATATGCTGTAAAAAAGAGAGTAGATTGGGTGCATTGTCAAAGGATTGGACGGCCTGCGCCAACGGTTCACGAGTTCTTGAAGGCAGACAAGGTCTGTGAAATGAAGGAAAGAAGTCTTCACCTCTCCAGAGGTGCTTTAATGTATGATCAGTTGAGCGTCGTCAACGATCTGTGATTTGGGAGACCCAACACAGTAGGTTGTTACGAAGCTTCTCTTTGACAAATTGCGGTCATGTGACACAGGTTGACTAATCCAGAGTAACATTCTATTTTCTCACGTTCCCAATCGATTCACGGTGGAGCAACCTAGTCTGCAGAGCAGCTTTCATCAAAGAATTTTTGCTACTTTCGAACCTGATTTAATACGAACTATTCCATCTAAAGTTTTTTTCTTACAATCTTGACTTTGACAATAGCTTGACAAAGGAATTGAAATGGGTAGTAAGTTGAGTTTTTATTGCTATACTAAGCCTCATCATGAAATACAACGCGGATCTCAAAAACTGGCTGAAGTCGCATTCTCACAGCTCTGGTCGAGATTATTTGGCAAAGAGGAGCTCAAACTTCTCATTTTAGGCCTAGACAACGCAGTGAGTTTCACCAAGTTCACTTTGGTAGGCTTTTTCTAACCAAATGTTGCTCGTCGAGTCAGGGAAAAACCACCATCTTGTATGTTCACATTATTGGTATATTAGTAAATCAAGGTAGCCGTAACTTCTTTTACGTCTGCTCCCAGATACAAGGTCACAGTGAGTAAAACAAACACCTCTGTATATGGTCCTGTTCTAACCTCTAGTATTAGATGGGTGAAGCTGTGGAGACGGCACCTACCGTAGGAAGCAATCACGAGGTATAATTGCTTCAATTATTGGCTCATATGTTTCTGACCTTTTATATTAGGTGTTTGAGTACAAAAACCTTAGATTTGCATTATGGGATATGTAAGTGAGTCTAACGTACTCTACCACATGTGGCTCACTTCTTTCCAGTGGCGGTCAAACCGCCATCCGTGCCTCGTGGCCTCAATACTTTGCATCAGCAAGAGCAGTCATTCTTGTCATAGATTCGACTGATACACAACGATTAGAGCTCAACAAAGAAGAACTCCATCGAATCTGCGCTGACGAAGTGGGTCTAGATTGTGAATTCCCAGCTCATCTCGCTGACCACCTCTTTGCATTGACTAGAGGCTCAAGGATTCATTGCTTCTTGTATTAGCTAACAAGCAAGACATTCCAGGTTGCATGACTCCAGCACGTATCTCAGAGGGCCTTCGTCTCACAGAATTACGAGATCGTCAGTATTTACAATATTGCAACTATTAGTAACTGACTTTGGAAATATTCTTCCGCGATAGGTCAATGGCAAATTGTGAGTTGAAACGACACTCACTAATTCGATAGATGGGCTGAAGTCAATCGCTTACTAGATGGGATGCTCTGCTCTCACGGGGAAAGGGTACGTAACTTCTCATGTTAGAATGAGATTGCGATGTTGATCCTTTCTTAGTTTATTCGAGGGATTTGACTGGCTGTCCACACAATTGGAGAAGTAGAACTTGCATTGGTCTATCTTTGGTGTGATTCACGTTTACGGAACCTAATATCGATGGGGTTCGGCAGCATATATGAGAGATCGGATAGGCTTTCTGCATGGATAATTGTGCACAATCCAATATCTATCTTTTTGCTAGCTCAGACATTGTCTTAACGTGCAAACTTACTTGGCCGGATTCAGAATTTCTCCTGGCTGCCTGCCGCGATGGACAGCACCATTTTAGCGTAACCTCTAGCGTGTTATAATTCTTATTTACGCTGCGTGTAAATTAATCCACATCGGTATTAGGTAATAGCAATAGACAATCGTCCGACACCAATAGCCCCATGCCTGGTTTTATTCATTTGTGCCTTGATGGAACATCAATGCCGAGGCGAGACGTGCAATTACCCGTTGAACGCCAAGAATGGAAATGATTTCAGCAACACTTGGTCCAACCTAGTGAAATTATGTGAATGAGATGACACTCGCTTATTTCAGCCTGTTCATCACCCTCACCTTACGTCCAGTCAGGGCATGTCTGAGAATATTCATGAATTCTTTTGAGCTTAGTGATGCAGCGCTGTCTGAGCCGCGAACTTTATCCAGATTTTCACGGGCTCTTTGTTCGGATAGTGATCCAAGGAAAGAAGAAGACGGGATAAGCTCAATGAGTTCTTCGATTACCTGGGCTACATAATATTGATCAATAAAAGTTAAGCGGATATCCAAATTTGGCTCACAACACTGATGTGGAGTTAAGGACTTCAGTAAGGCTTCGGCCACTGGTGTATTGTAATCAGGTTCGACGAAGAAGATTGAAGTTACTTCCGGATCTGCGAGGTCGTTGAATGTAGAGCATCGTCCCTGTGAATCGATCAGAGTCTGATTGAATACGAGGAGATGGGAGAACATACAAGAACAGCTTTGAGCACTTGTTCGATGTAGGCGTCATTGCTCAAGTAGGGACTAGCAGATTACCATAGAAGTTAAATCTTTTAGGGATCCAGATTAACCAAAGACGTAACTCACCTTCCGGGATACAGATTTTGCAATATGGGTTTGGCACGGATAACAAGATCTTCTAGGCCATTGGAGTCCGTGTTATCTGCTAACTTCCGAGAAAGGTGATGCTTGTTGAGGTTAAGCAGCAATCCCGGATCAAGTACAGTTCGCCTGTGCGTGAGTTGTTGGAGGTCGAACTAAAGTCATGTAATCAGCCCGTGGAACAGCAACAATAGCAACTGGTAGTACCATATCTATGAGTTGAGGGAGGGTAAAAACTCCTTTGGCCTTAGACTTATCGGTGTCATGAGGATCTCGTGAGATAGACCATCCACCAAGTGCAAGCCAGTTGATGACTGCTTCCGGCTCCCAGCCTTTCTTCTGTAAGCGATGAGGGAGTCACTAAGCTGACAGAGCAACCGAGAATTAAACCTACGATGTAGTCTTCGACTGCTACGTCACCACTTCTCTTCGACATTTTGCTTTTATCAGGATTTAAAAGAAGGGGAAGGTGAGCGAACTGTGGAGGTGCAAACTCGAGGGCTTTGTATAGGGCGAGGTGCAAGGGAAGAGATTGAAGCCATTCCTATTGACATTTTTGTCAGTGAGTGTTGAATAGTGCAGCAACTTCAATTTACCTCGCCGCGTACAACATGTGTTACCTCCATCTCATGGTCGTCCACGACGTTGGCAAGGTGGTATGTGGGAAATTTGTCCGATTTGAGAAGGACAGGATCTGTCGGGAGAGATGAATGGTCGACTCGGAGATCACCGAATACAATGTCGCGAGGTTG
Source organism: Tulasnella sp. 418 (assembly GCA_019632295.1). Taxonomy (NCBI): domain Eukaryota; kingdom Fungi; phylum Basidiomycota; class Agaricomycetes; order Cantharellales; family Tulasnellaceae; genus Tulasnella; species Tulasnella sp. 418. The sequence goes on along the minus strand of WSTZ01000216.1, from coordinate 6,004 downwards.
GCTGTCTTTCGATTTCGGAACGCTCTCATCCTAATTTCCGCTTGTCAATGCAAATATCATTCCAATTGGATTGGACTGAGACTTACATATAATCTGATAACGTGCTTTTCTCCAGCACGGACGCGTCGGGCGACTTCCTCATCCGTTAACTTCAGGCAAGCTCGGTCATAAGTTGCATTAGAGCCTATATGCTTGAGTTTTTCGCGGGTTGCCTGAAGTTTATTTGGATCACAAAAGCACCTATATGCTTTTCGAGACTGCAGAAGAGCGGAGTAAGATTTCGAAACGCGGATACGTTGAAGGCCACGAACCTCTAAAAGTTTGTGGGTGTGACTGTGGTATAAATCAAGCCGTTCGGACTAGCCATATATAAGTCACAGAGTTTTCAGAGATATCAGTTCACTCTTACTTGGAAATACGGTCCATGAGGCCCGCCTTTTCCTGGGCCTGGAAATATGGTCAGATTTGTATCATCTTGGAACAATTGAGGCCACTCACCATAATCATACGATATCCCTGCCCATTCCAGACTACTTCTTATGTTCTCTACAGACCCCTTTACAAGCCTAGTCTTTGAAGTGGATCATTTGGATAATGATCCTTGTTAGAATTCGACTTCCACATACCTGATCCGTATCTTCTATGCGAAGAATCAATTTCCCATCAAGTTTCTTGGCAGTGAGATAGTTAAAAAGTGCGGTCCTTAATCCGCCGAGATGCAAGTAACCTGTTGGTGAAGGTGCAAATCGTAACACGGGCACGACCATGACATCAAACCAAAATTTGGAAGCCAAATCCAACAAGGGTTCGGTAGAATGTGGGAATTTCAAATGAGGCTAATAAAGGCAAGTTGCCCTTGTCATTTGTCGAGATTAGGCGACCACCAATCTCATTTTCCCCAGCATTGTTGATAATAAGTCAAGATGCCAGTGAGAACGTACCAGATCAACCAGCTGACGGAGAAGGTGAGAGTATCTTGGAGTGGTGTCATGTTGTTCGCCACCGACCCCATAGCGCGCTTTTAGATGTTGTCTCCGGATCAAGACTTTCGGTGGGACTTGGGATTTCTTTCATTCAATTGGGCGTTGATCTCATTCATTCCACTAGATTTATGGCGTTGAATGATCTGATGACGGAAATCGCCAATGACCCTCACCTGTTTCAAAGCGATGAACAATCAGAAGTCAAAGTCATTACACATGTGTTGAAATTGGTAGAGGACAAGATCTCCGAAGTGAAGAATCAAGCCGTGAAATGGTGAGCGAATTTTCTTGTTAAATGACGCGTCCATTGAAATTCTGATGAGGCGCGACGCTTGTTGACGTGATCGCGATAGTCTCGGTCAGCTCATCAAGATCATCAAACAAGATAATATGAACATAATTGTGGATAATCTCATTGAGTTCACAGCCAGTAAAGAAGAAGAACTGCGCGATATCGCTGGTCTTGGTTAGTCCCATGATCTATGCTCCATTGGCGCGCCAACTGACCCTTACGCCGAATTAGCCCTCAAAACCATCGTGTCTGAACTTCCAACAGATAGCAAAATTGCCGAACCCGCATGTCAGAAGTTGGTTCCAATGCTTCTCAAGCAGCTGCAGAATGTGAGGCTCCTTGCTCCAATTCTTCTATGTAGTGCTCAAAGGTTTTGTTGTAGACTTCTACTCCACCCGAGACAATGATCGAAACGTTGTCCACCCTTTCGATTCTAGTAACGCGATTTCCTCGTCCTTTGTCGCGTGTTCAGGGTGCCCAACCTGTTGACGTGCTCACACCTCTTACAGCACATTCACGCCCTGCTGTTCGGAAACGCGCTGTGACTACACTAGGTTAGCATCATGATCCTATTGGCTATTAATGTATATGCTGATCTTCTCCAATAGCACAATTCCTGCCCATCGCTTCTCCTGATGAATTCAACCGCCTCATAAAAAACGTCGTTGTTCCTTCTCTGACTACCAGTACTCCTCTTGACAAGCAGCGTACAACAGTGCAACTGATTGGCGCCATAGCTCGATACTCATCATCTCGATTCGGGCCGGTATTATCCGATGTACTGCCCGGCGTTCTTTCAGCTGCGACAAAGGATGACGCCGATCTTCGTGAAGGATGTATGCAGTCCTTGGAAGCGCTTGTGCTTCGTTGTCCGACGGAAGTCACCCCTTACTTGAACTCCATTATATCATTAGGAAATGAACTCATTAAGTATGACCCTGTAAGAACCCTCTATAAGTGATGCTTCGTTCATCTTTTAACCTACCTTTCTGGCGCAGAACTATGCAGCCCCAGATGATGAGGACGAAGAAATGGAAGACGCAGGGGACGATGATGAAGAAGACGAGCTAGATGACCCGTATGTGATTTCAATCAGCACGTTTGGTGTCCATTAAGCTGATTGTGATTGCAGATATTCCGACGATGAAGACACCTCCTACAAGGTTCGGAGATCAGCCACTAAGTTGCTTGGAGCCATCATAGCAACACGTCCCGAGCTTCTGGTGACACTCTATCGCACTGTCTCTCCTGTACTTATTTCTCGCTTTGGAGATCGAGAGGAGAGCGTCAAGCTCGAGGTTTGGTCTACCTATGGTTTACTCATCAAGCAAACTGGTGTATACGGTGGATCCCCACAAGCCAAAACGAGTGAAGGCGGCAAGCGAAAACGAGATCACGATGGAATGGAAGTCGAAGATGCCCCCTCTACACTTCTTAAGTCTCAAGTCCCAGGATTATCCAAGGCTCTCTTGAAGCAGCTACAAGGGAAGGCGCACAATAATGCACTTCAAGCAGGGTTCAATGTGTTGCATTCTTTGTTGCTTGTTTCTCCGGGATCATTGGCGAGCTCGAGTGTTCCATTGATGAGCCTCGCTGCTAATACTCTATCTCAACCATCAAGCAGCAATCTATCGGTTCTCCAAGCCACTGTCCTGTCATTCGTTACTCTCTTCGTGTCTACTCATCCTCCTTCCACATACGTTTCGACTGTTCCGACGCTCACAGCCAAACTCCTTAATGCTGCCAAAGAGCGCCATCCTCGAGTAACATCTGAGGCCTTCTCCGCTTTCTCCGCACTTCTCAAAGCCATGAAACCTCTTAAGCCATCTCCCGAGACCCAATGGGTCGATGATGTTTACGAAGAGGCGGTGAGTCGTCTTAGGTCAAACGAGACGGATCCCGAAGTCAGAAGTAAAGCGGAAGATATAATTGCCGACTTGTGGTTGACCGCAACAGATATCGTGAATAAGAAGGAAGGGAAAGAATGGGAAGCTCTTCTTAAGGGAAGTACGCGAACGGAAGGAGCCGTGCGCGTTGTTACTAAAGTTGCTGAGGAAATTGATATGGGAGATTCATGGGTTGGTTCTAGTGTAGAATGGGTCATCGGACTCTTGAGAAGATCCGGAAAGACTGGGAAGGCGGAGGCGTTCGGCTGCTTGGAGGTACTACTTAAACGGTACGCATGCTCGATTATTACCTAGATGACAACTCCTCATGGATGAGCAGATTTACGTCAGGAATCCCGCCCGAGCTACCATCGGTCCTGATTCCGGAGCTTCTCCCACTGATCTCAACGAGCGATCTCGTACTACTCAGTCACTCGCTAACGACACTCACCATCTTATTAGTCCAAGCTCCTACGGTCGTCTACCCAATTGTTGAGTCCAAAGTCGTGAAGCCGGTGTATGACATTGCATACTCTCCTCTTGTCTCTGGCTCGGCCCTGGATTCATTGACAGACTTCTTCAGAGCACTTGTCGAGGCTGATAGAGAGATTGCTACTCATGTCGTTCCGGGACTAACCATGGCTCTAGAGAAGAGCAATGCACCCGACGCAAGTCCTGCAAATATTAGCAAATGTCTAAGTGCAATCGTCAAGGGTGCTATGGGCATCGCTGCTGGTGTCATCGCTGAGTTCTCCAAGGCCATTAAGGTAATGACACTTCATCGCTTTTTCTCTGGCAAGTTATCTTAGTTGTCTTCCATAGAAAGCGTCCAAGTCCAAGGAGATTCATGTTGTGTTGAGTCTTCTCACCCTTGGAGAGATAGGCCGATATATGTGAGTGATAAAGCTCAACTCCCTGCAACATAACTAACTTCGATATTTCAGCGATATGTCCACGCAATCTGAGGTATTCAACAACGCATTGGCACTTTTCACGGCCGAAGCAGAGCCGGTCAGGGCTGCTGCTGCGTTTGCTGTTGGTGCGTATAATAACTTGGAGAATCACTCCCTCCCTGCCACTAACCGGATCTCATAGGTAATATTGCTATCGGTAACATACACCAATTCTTGCCCATTATTGTCAAGCAAGTCCAAACGAGCAATGAAATGCGATTGCTATCTCTACATGCGTTGAAAGAAGTATGTTCAATTTATCAACGCTTCGCTACTGTCTGACTCTATTCGTCACTTCACAGGTTGTCACGCATTCTTCTCATGCCCAACTAGAAACTGTTGCTGAGATGCTATGGGTCCCCTTATTTGAGAACTCAGACAACTCAGAGGAAACAACAAGAAACGTCGCCGCTGCTTGTCTCGGAAAACTCACCACCACCAATCCTTCACAATATCTTCCACAATTGCAAGTTCGCCTGGATGATAGCAAGCCATCTGTACGAGCAACTGTGGTGGCCGCGATCCGCTATACCTTTGCAGAAACCGACCAATCGTATGACGAGCTGCTTTCTCCATTGATTGTTCAATTCCTTTCCTTGGTACATGACCCAGATTTGGTGAGCTCATATATATACCAGTGCACGCTGATCACATACTAATCTGGCCCAATATTTATCAGACTGTTCGGCGATTGTCACTTTCATCCCTTAACGCCGCTGCCCGTAATAAGCCGAATCTCATTCGCGAGCATCTGTCAGCTTTGATGCCACTCCTCTACGCTGAAACTGCGCAAAAGAAAGAGCTCATTCGGATAGTTGAAATGGGTCCATGGAAACATAGAGTCGATGATGGTCTCGAGGCACGGAAAACAGCATATGAAACCATGTACACAATTGTAAGTGTGATTGTGAGCATGTTGCTTTGACCTGTACTCATTTCTAAACCAGCTTGACACATGCCTCGAGCGTATCGATATTCACGACTTCCTTGGACATGTCCTCAATGGTTTGAAGGACGAAGCTAACGAAGTGAAAGTCCTGTGCCATATGATGCTTTTCCGACTGGCTCAAGTCGCCCCGATGGCAGTATCCCAGAGACTGGATGAAGCAGCTCCTGAATTATCCGCTGCGATGAAGGGAGCAGCAGTAACGAAGGATACCGTCAAGCAAGATCTTGAACGGACTGCAGAGTTACAGAGAAGTACGCTGAGGGCTATTGCTGCTTTGAGTAAAATCAATACCCCTGGTACCTCTCCTCAATTTGATGCTCTGGTAGAACAAGTATCGAGAACGGGACCATGGGCTGCAGAGTTCAGGGAGTTATTGTAGACACGCCATCTCTTGTTCCATGTACGACCCTACTACATGTAAAAATTATCCCATCGTTGTAGCCAAGTGTGGCATGCTATGCAAGCGGTTTTCTCGCTTCTACAATGATATATGTGCCTCCACAAATCCTACACCAAATATCAAAAATAAAACCGGTGAACCACCAAAATGGACTAAGATCTTTGCGATAACTCCTGGACTGAAGAAACTTGGCCAGCGGTGGGAAAACGTCCTCAGTAATCACGTTGATCTTGCAATCTACGAAGCCGATATCATGCAGTTCTGTTAGATAAGCATCTGGTGTAAGCATGTTCTCAACTGGGATTGATAGCACGACACAGATTGCTCGGGTAAGGAAGTTACGCAAAAGATGCATGTACGTAGGACCGGTTGAGACAGGAACGATACCCATATCGGCTAGTCCTATATAACCACCTGGAGCAAGTCGGTTAAGGCATTGAGAAAGAAACATCTTGCGGGTACGGAAGTGAAACGCGCAGTCGATTGCTGTGATTGATGTGAAAGGTGAAGAGGAGTTCATCGGATCGAGTGGATGTTGCTT
>WSTZ01000215.1:5246-30603 GCA_019632295.1 Tulasnella sp. 418 | reverse complement strand
ATATGGCAGGAGTGGATATCTGGGATAGTATTTTTGTAATAAATGCAAACCGGCATTGTTGACAGTTTTGATCTGCGATGGTTATTTGTTTTCCTTTCCCACCATTTGCAACTGATTCGCTCGAGTAATGGCAGACTGAAGGGTAGAGATGCTCTAGTTCTCCGAAACCTGACACAGGTCCAAGTAGCAAGTCTTGCAACGATTCACAGTTTACATTGGTTTCACCAATACAGCCATCGTCCGTATCTTATACGCGAACGTGAATTTCAAGTTATAAGCCACAGACGGAGACATACACCGTTTCTGGGGTGAGTTTGAGATAAGAGGAGATATGGGAATGATAGAAACGATGTCCATGGAGCTGAAAACAATGGTTTGAGTCCCTTGAACCGCCCCCGTCATCCCCCTTGAGGGCCAATCTGGACGCAGCATGTGGTTTGGCGCTCTGAATGTCAGTGAAACGATGACTTCGGTAAAATTGGTCACCCAGAAGGCACTAATATGGCTGGGTCAGTGAGCACACGTTTTATCCTTAACCAGTGGCAGTCAAATCCACGGGATTATATTGAAAACCGCCCAGATATTCGGTTGTGCGCTGGAAGCGCTGAGGCACTAAGTTGAGAGAGGTTCAATGACCACGGGCGATGCACACTGACATGGGTAATCAATAAATGAGTAGCAGATTGCCGGCTCTGAGTAAGGAATATTTTCATTATACAGTATAGCAAAGACATATATGCTGTAGATTGAGGGGTGGTGATAGGTGAATAACCATGGCTCGTATGAAGTGGATGCCTAGTACTCACGAATAACGACTATGATTTATTTGGCTTGCTGAACCAACTGAACCAACCCCCGCTAGTCGGAGGTGGAGTAGAGGAACTGTTAGCGGCTCCAGTCGTCTCTACGACCAGTTTTCCTGGCTCGTCTTTTGTAATAGTTGAGCCGTGCACTGCTGCAGGTCCCGTAGATTGTGATGATGACGATGCACCTGAGAAGACTCCTGGAGGGGACATGGAACCGGTTCCTTGGCTGTTCGCGTCCGTCCGCTTCCAGAATTCACTCCATCGATCTTCAGATGAACCGCCTTTGGAGACTATAAACTTGGGTTTCTGAGGAGGTGGTACGAACTCAATCTTTTGAGGCGACTCTGCCGGAGGCTGAACCTGGGTTGACGGGGTTGCGCTTGAAACGCTTGCACCCGACTTTCCATCACCGACTGAAGCAAGAATATCCATCATTTTTTCTCTTTCTTGTCTCTTCTCTGCTTCTTTTGCTTCTCTTATGGGCCCACTGTAGATGAATGAACCAACAACGCATGCCGCAATTGTGGCTCCTTGGGCAACCACGCGAAGTCGAAGGAATTTGTTGAGTCGAGTGCTATTTCCCCTTTTCAGCTCACGAAAGGCTGCACCCAATGCGGCGCATGTAGCAATAACACCTAAGGTGTAATGAATCGTGAGTTATCGACGATATTCCGAAAGATGGAAAAGTATGTTTACCTATAGGGACCAATGGTTGCTGCTTGCATTTACTCCAGCCCCTCTGCAAGTATGACTCCGCATCTGGATCCAAGTTCTTGATCTCCAATGGTGGTTTAGGAACGGGCGAAGCCATCTTAAGTCTGGTCTTGCGTATACCAGATCTGCACAGTGAAAGGTTGGCCAATTCAAGGGCCAAATTTGAAATCGAACCGTGGTGCTTTGTCTACGGAACCGCGCTGTGACATCACAACAGGATAATTATGAAGGGATTAAAATGTCTGCGTTCTATACGAGTTAAGTATGTGACCGTAAGATATATAAGTGGTGGAAGAAATACAGAGCTTGAGTATACAAGTCTACGAGCATTGATCGAACAGGTGGAATAATCTGGAATCCTGCATTCTATAGGTCATAACATTCAACTTCGTTCGGTTTCATGAGTCGTCCTCTAATCATGTCATCCCAGGTCCTAAACCTTGTGCCATATGTTGTGGTTGTTCTATCAACTCCGAGAGAGACGTGTTTCTTCAGCCAATCACGCGCATCGGCAGCTTCCTCAAATTCATGTCTTGACGCGTCCATTCCCAAACCGCAGTCCAGGAAATGAACATTGACGCACTTTATTGTTGAGGAGTGCATTAAGACAACCTTCTTGAGCTGGACGAGGGAGAACACTCCATGAATGGTCAAACTTTCGAGCTCCTTCCATACTCCTCTTTGCATAACGATGTCTGGGAACAGCATGGACCGTCCCAAATTGGATGATACGATGGTGATATGACGAGCGTTGGGAGCGGAGTAGAGAAGATTGATTAAGGCTGCTGAAGAGGTGGAAAGGTGATAGAGTTCTAGGTGTTGGACAGAATGGAAGGAGATATTGACTGGCATCCATCTCTGCCCCTCAGCCCAAAGTGGCCTACCAACCACCAGCTTCTCCAATTTCGGTGATTGAATCCAGTTCAATACCCTACCTGAGGGAATGCCCCTATAGACCAACTCCTTCAGGAGAGGGAGTGTAATGGTTCTCTGTGTAACACCTATCTCCCAGAAGTTCAACCATATTTCGTCCAAAACAAGTCTCCTGAGAGACTTGAGTGATTCCAGAAAATCCAGGAAAACCGGAAGATCTTCTGGGGAAACTCCGCATCGAATCAACTCCAGGCTCTCCAAGTTGCAACCTGCAAGGGTACACGTCGACCAGGTCACTGGGAGTGATTTTAGGACAGCTCTGCGCAGCTTTGGCATGTCAGAGGTTAGCGAGAATGCCAGTCCATTGGCAACATCCGCATCTTCACAGCGGATGCTTAATTCCTCGAGTCTTGGAAGAAAGGCAGGGAGTATCAACTTGATGCACTCCGAACCCCATGAGTTGACCTCAAGGGAGCGCCACCTTCCCGAGCTGTACGCGATGATGTCCATCTGGGGCTTGAGACTTGAGCACGGCTTGTTGTCAATCGACACGTCGAGCGCTACTCCAGCAGAACGCGTGATTCGTTGCAACAGTTGCTCCTTGACGGAGTTATCATGGATGTATATTAAGGATGAGAGGGTGGGGGTTTTAACGATGATCGCGTTCCATAATTTTGATACTTGGCTAAGGCGACAAGGTAGTTTGAATCGTTCTTTGGGAGTTGAGCAGCCCAAACAGGCAAGAGAAAGTATAGATATTAAGAGCTCGCAAGGGAGGAGATGGATGGGCGAGAGGATTTGCGGCTCCATCGAAGTGGTATTATGAGAAGAATGCATATTTGATTTGAAGCCCAACTCGAAAGTGATGCGACTTTATGTAGTCAGAACGACTACTCCATATCGGAGAATTACGTTTACTCACAGCTTGATCTGATTCGTCTAAATGCGATGACGGACACTTTCGGATAATCGTGCAAAAAGCGGGGAGATGACAACACCGGGGCCGGGGACGGGGACGGGGATCGTGCAAGCAGCGATGGGCAGCTCACATTAAGATTGAGAAGTCGAAGGCAGAAGGGTGAGGCCAGCTGCAGATCTAAGATACGTAAAGGTAACGTTTAAAGTTTTGTCGTGGCAGTGAGTAAGTAACACTAGCCTCATCACTCTCACTGCTGGAGATAGGCCATAGAAAGACCCGGACCGGTCACGAGACTAGATTCCCACGAGCGGTGCTTGTCTACTTTTCAAGTGTTGCTCATACAGGGTCACTTGACAACCTCCCACTCACCATGGTCCTCCCTATATCACTTCTGGCCGTGGCAGTCAGTGCCAGATATGTGCTTGCATATGATAATGGTCTGGTAAGCTCAGCTCTCCTATAAACACTGTCTAATAACAAATTCATTTCAACCCCCTTTTTCCCCGGATCTTAGGCAATAACTCCCCCCATGGGCTGGGTAAGTCTACATCTGAGTGTATCAAGAACTGTGTAAACGAAAAAAATAATTTGACTAGAACACATGGAATCATTTTGGGTGCTCCATTTCAGAAGACACGATTTTGTCCGCGGCCAAGGTGATCGTGAGTTCTGGACTAAAGGATGTAGGTTATGAGTGTGAGTAACTTTGCCGTATCTCCGCACAATGCTATTTATAACGTGATATTATTTAGACGTACTTATTGACGACTGTAAGTAATATGACACTGGGGGCTCCTTGAGCCCCTGTCACGCCTCAACGATGATTGAACACGGAGCGCTGAAACCACTCAAGGCTGGCAAGCACCTCATAGGGAAGACGGCACAAACAAACCTCTGGCAGATCCACACAAGTTTCCGCGGGGAATCAAACACCTTTCCGACAGTATCCATGCTCTTGGACTGAAGGTAGTATCAATTAATAAGCAAGCGCAGGAAAGGAAGCTGAAACCATCCTGACAGTTGGGTATATATAGTGATGCTGGAAGGTATGCAAATGTTCTTTCACGATGGAAAAAATTCTTAGCACCATTGTTCTAGCCGTACTTGTGCTGGGCGCTTTGGTTCCTTGGACTTCGAAGATATTGATGCAAAGGCGTACGCTGAGTGGGGAATTGACTATCTTAGTAAGTATTACGTCAAATCTTAGGCAGCCATGTGAACTCATAAATTCCCAAAGAGTATGATAACTGCTATAACGAAGGTTTGTTTTAATTGGCGGGCCATTGCGAAGAAACCAGGTACCTAACCCAGAGAGACTTGCAGGCAGGTCAGGTACACCCGAGATCTCAAGAAAGCGGTATTATGCCATGTCAAAAGCGCTCAATGCGACGGGACGCCCGATCCTCTATTCGATGTGCAACTGGGGAGAAGGCAAGTTTATCAGCAGTATGTGGCTTTCAATTCGAACTAATACCTCAATACGCTACAGATCAGCCTTGGAACTGGGCAAACACCGTGAGTAGCATAACCAGCCGTGCCGAGTTTCGGACCTTTTTTAGTGATGTGCAAATGACGTGCTACTAGATCGCAAACTCGTGGAGAATGTCAGGAGACATCATTGCTGTAAGCCTCAATCATTTGTGCTAAGACATGCGGGCTGATCGGCTCTCTAGCAATTCGATCGGTACGACGAAAGATGCCCTTGCGAAAGCATGCTAGATTGTAAACTAGCGGGATATCGTGAGTTAGAATTTTCTTGGATGCAAGTTGCAACCATTTAATCCGTCTCATTATTCAGATTGCTCTATTACCCGTATTATTGACTTTGTAGCTCCACTGCTGCAAAAGAGTTCCAAAGGAAACTGGAACGACATGGATATGTTGGAAGTTGGGAATGGTGGAATGTCATACGATGAATATGGTACGTCTAGTCAACACGCTTTCAAGTATTCGAGCTGATGTACTCCCAATTAGTTACCCACTTCAGCATGTGGGCGATACTTAAGAGCCCCCTCATCTTAGGAAACGACTTGACCAAGATGTCTGATGAAACGTTTTCTATAATCTCGAATAAAGCAATCATTGGGATTAGTCAGGATCCAAACGGTTCTGCGGCATTCAGAATTTGGAAAAAGGAACAGGAAGGCGGCGGAGACTTGCAACTTTGGGTTGGCTATTTAATCAACTGGTGAGCAGTACTGCTTATTATGCAACCTGATATGCTGAACCTCCCCCCCCCCCCCACCTTTTAGGGCAACGGTTATCGCGGTTATGAATACCTCGCCTCGTTCAGTGACTGTCTCGATCTCATTCAAAGATGTCTTTGTTGATGGAAGCGATTGGTCCAAACAAGCGTCGTATCACTTATACGACTTATGGGCGAGAGATCCGAGGTCTCACGAATATGGGAGATACGAAGGGATTGTAAAGGGAGAAATTCCCAAAGTAACATTGAAGCCCCATCAAACAAGGGTGTTCAAGGCGGATGTTATCTGGGGATCAGCAACGGACCAATCAACCTTCACGTTGGGAGAGCAGAAGAAGCTAATGAAGAGAGATACTGGACTACCCAGATATCAGAGGGGGATGGAGGATTTCTAACCCTTCATGGATATGATATCCATCACAAGAATGACCACCAATGTACAGTAAAGCATATCTCTGCAAATCGAACATCGATACTACCAAATATGGATATGGCAAATAAAAGTTTGAATGCCAACCAATTCCTCCACATTGAAACCACGACTTTTGTCTTCACTACCATGTCGTCAGCAGTCGCGACTTCCTCAAGCTCTGAATCATCTTTCTCATCTTTTATTAGCGCACTCGCGCCGAACTTGCCTCGAAGCACGGCTCTTCCCCGTCTGCGAACCAATGGACTATTGTTGTTGGTCTACGTGTGGGTGATATTGCAACCAACGTATTATCGTTTCTTCAAGAAACTTTGGGTCATTCCGATGAGCTGGATAATTGGAAGGGATTGGGCGGAATACTTGACTGGTGCGATAGGTGAGTTTTCGATTCTTGTTTTCTGGAGTGGTGTTTGACGTGACTTGTGGGTTCATAGAGGTGATCGCGTTCGTTTGCCTTGTGTGGAATACATTTGAGGCATATTACTCGCTCAAGAATCCCAAACCATCTCAAGCGCAGGCCCCAGCAACTAAGGCTCCTGGAACACCCCTCGCTCGTGCCCCTTCACACAAGAGGCTCCAGAGTAATCCAAAGGTATGGCATCTGTCATTGTAGTAGAGCACACTGATTCTGAGCGTTTCTCGAAGACACCTCTCCCGTCCTCTTTCACACCTTCTCAGACACCTGCTTCCAACGCTCCTTTCCCAGCCCTCTCATTTTCGCCAGTCCGTTCGGTTGGAACACCACAAACCTCTCCTTTCAAACCTTCTCAGTCATTCACTTCATCTCTTGCAACATCACATTTGGCTTCATCCACAACTTCGAGTCTCAATGCCTCTTTCCTCAGTGAGGTGTCAAATTTTTCTCAGCGACAAGGGCGTAAGTGCCAATACCCTCCCAAACTTGACCACAGAATTTAACGGAATCACTAATAGGTGCCCTTAATGCATCTGTCTTGGACCGCATGATGAGCGAGTTAGACACCCCGTAATACTGCTCGCAGAAGGCGTTTCAACATTGCATTTACTCTAGAATACCCCGCTTCACATATTCTTTTCTTGTATGGCCTTCAATTAATTTATCACACAACCAGCTTCTATATCCGAGTTCGTTGTGATATCTCAAGGAGCAGTGACGGGATGCCATGAAGTGGCACCAGCAGCACCCTCATCTAGACCATTCAACGCCTCCATGTCTTGTGCATCCAGTTCGAAGTCGTAAACTTGGGAGTTGGATAAAACACGCTCCGGTGACGACGACTTTGGCAGACTAACGAACCTAGTGGCAAAGAGTGTCATAAGGTTACCAAGGTTGTGATATAATCGACGCAATCCATACCCTTTTTGGAGTGACCAGCGAATCAGCACTTGTGCAGGATCCTTCTTATGCTTTTGAGACAATGCTTTAGTACTGTAAGGTTTCACCAAAGTTTTAAGAGGAGCCCTACCTTTTTGGCGATTCCCTCCACAGTCTCGTCGTCCAGGCGTTTTCCACGAGTAAGAGGTGAGTATGCTTGTACAACAATCTGGTTCTGGAAGCAGTAATCAACTATCTCTCGCTGCTGGCAAAAGGGATGAAGCTTGTTTAAGGGAAATTCGGTAAACGTCTTCGAGCTTCGATTTGATTGGATCACGTAAACGAACCTCAATCTGGTTGATAGACGGAACCTCCAGACCAGCGTTTTTGATTTCTTCAAGATGATGGATACCGCTATATGTAGAAGGTGGTTGAGTAAACATGTCTAGCAGATGCAATGCGTCGCCCTCTTACTAGTTCGAAACGCCTATACTCCTCAGTTTGCCTTGATCTTTAAGATGGATCAAAGCCTTCCAGGTTTCCAGACGCTTTGCTGTCCCACTATAAGGATCATGAATCAAAAATAAGTCCAGATAGTCTGGGATTGTTCACTGGTCAATTCAACTGATTCGACGCGAGGTGTGGCGATATGAAAGGAGAGTACCAAACTTGAAACGTTCCAAAGATTCTTCCACAGCTTTCAAAGTGTTATTATATCCGTGCCACCTCGTAGTAACCTTTGAAGCTGTGAAGCGAAAGATAAGTAACTACGGGAGTGAATTCATGAAGGATGGCCTCACTGATGAACAAATCTTCTCTCTTCAGGCTCCCTCCACTCTCTTCAATTGCCTTTCGAATTGCGTCTCCCACTTCTGCTTCATTTTTGTATACTATCGCACTATCGATGTGTCTGCATAATAACCAATGTCGACATACGCGGGGTCCAACCGAGTTGATGCATCCAACGTACCTATACCCTGCTTGAATAGCTGCGTCGATCGCTTTGCCACAGGACCGGTTCAGATATACCCCTAGCCCAAGAATGGGCATTTTGTATCCTGCAATAAAGTAAATAACGAATCGGGAAGTGATGTCATTGTTTAGAAACCTACCAGATGTGAGGGTCACTGTAGATGTCAATGCAAATTTCGCCATAGTAGTGATGGTGTTTATTGAAGGCCCTGTGTGTTCTGAAATGATGAGCACTTCAAGCAGGTCCAGGTATTTAACGTGGAGTTGTGGTGGAGGTTGTAGGTGTTTAATAAACCAGCTGATGATCGATGTGATGAGTAATGGTGGTCAGGGACCAACGCCCAGATGTAACTAAGATTGTCTGCCGTCTCCATATAAGTCAAAATGCTGACAAATCTCTCTAGATTTGGATTGTTTTTTCCTCCACTTGGATTACCCTTCTTATAGAATAAATCACCTACTCCATTCATAAGAATCTACTTAAAACTGGGGCTACTCTATTCTAGCTGAACGCGCTTCCATTCCACATGTACACCTCACCCTCTTCCCCAATTACTCGCTTCTGAATTGAAGATATACCCCTTGAGGCTCTGAACATCACCAGCGCCTGCGCTTCCCTCCACCTGGGGCCTGACTCTAGCACTGTCATGCCATTGCCTGATTACCATTGACTTACCAATGATTCGCAGCCTTCGCTATCAGACATCTTAGTATCTATTAAAGCTACAATCGACACCCACCGTGGTTAAAATATTCTTCAACTTGGTAATGGTCGATCCATTGGCGGATTTAGCGGTGAGAATTGGAGTAGGGGTAGTTTCTACTCATGCAATGAATGGTAGCTATCGATCTCAGCCCAAATCTCTTTCTGCGGACGCCGAGGCTGCCAGTTACCTATGGACTAGTCTCAATCAAGGAGGTCCCGTTTGCTTGTCACCGATGATAAGCACCAAAAGTACACACACAAGTGGAAATGCTGCGTGACAAGATTCTGTACATCTTCACAGCCGTCACCGTTCTTGCACCGGTCAAAGAGAGAACATTAAGCGCACGCATGATATACAGTAATTTAGTTCATCAGTGGTGTGATGTCATACAATCCAGCGTGTTGAACAGTTACTGTAAGAGCCCCCAGAAAGGAGCGAATGCAGCTGAGATGTCGCATTGCATATTGTAATATTTCCGAAGGACATTCCGAGTAGCGAGTGCTCTTCATGCGCCGCTGATAGACTTGGCTTTCAAGGGGATTCTTGTGATCTGATTATTATCTAATCAACATTGCACGTGTTGCGCGTAACCGGTTAAACCGGCTCTACAAATCTCCGGAGGCTCCAGACATTTCTTAAACAACCGGCCCTCTTGGTTTTATTCCTCCAGCTCTTACTCCTCTCCCTCTCCCTCTTCCCTCAACCTCTCTTCCAAAGATTTATTACGATGATGCAACAAATCCGAACCCCAATTACTGACCTGTTCAAAATCCAGCATCCCATCCTTTTAGCAGGTGTGTGGAATTCAAGTGAAACATTGGGAGACGTTGAAAGTGATGGTTTTGGATCCAATTAGGGATGAACGTCGCTGCTGGACCAGAACTGGTGAGTTAATAGATCCCAGGTCTCTCTCAAATACCTCAACTAACTAGCCCAACCTTGCTCGTAGGCCGCAGCTGTAAGTCTGCAATTCCCTTCCCTGTGATTTCCACCTAATATCACCTTGTTCACGCTACTTCTGCCATCAAATAGGTAACTAAGTGAGCAGTCCAGAGTAATGCTCCGCTGCTGGTCCATCTAATCTCTTTTCCCAGTGCTGGCGGTCTCGGTGTCATCGGTGGACTGGGTTACACGCCGAAAATGCTGCGCTCTCAAATTAAAGACCTCAAGGCGGCCCTCAAAGACAAGAATGCACCATTTGGTGTTGACCTCTTGATCCCTCAAGTCGGTGGAAATGCCCGTAAAACCAATGTGAATTGCTGTTTCACTACCTTAATATTTTGCGACACGCTAATCCCTTGTTCTAGTACGATTACACGAAAGGACAGTTGCCCCAGCTGGTTGACGTGTACGTAGTGGCCAAGGAAATATCGATTGACCGTATCTAAACTCGCGGCTTGAACAGCATCATCGAGGAGAAGGCCTCACTTTTCGTCTGCGCGGTGGGTGTCCCTCCCAGGGATGCAGTTGACAAGGTGAGGTTGCATTCATTCTCGTCACGATGACACCCTAATTATCTCTGAATAGCTCCACAAAGCTGGCATTCCGGTAATGAACATGGTTGGACATGTCAAAGTGAGTGCTTCTGCTATACCCTTCCTTAAATATATTGACGTCTTGGTGTATTTCAGCACGTCGCAAAAGCACTCGAGGCTGGTGTCGACATCATTTGCGCTCAAGGAGGTGAAGGTGGTGGACATACAGGAGATATTCCAACTTCTCTTTTGATTCCCGCATGTGTCGATGCTGTCAAAGGTCATAAATCCCCACTCACCGGCGCTCCTGTTTATGTTGTAGCTGCGGGTGGTATTTATGACGGGAGGGGTCTTGCGTCGGCCTTGGTTTACGGTGCTGTAGGTGTATGGGTGGGTACGAGATTTGTGGCGGCAACAGAGGCAAACGCCCCCAAGGCACATAAAGAAGCGTGAGTTCAGCGTGACTGTTTGTCATATCTGACTTGACTCAATACGATTGCTCTTTTCTATTAGTGTCGTTACTGCGACCTTGGATGTATGTCGTCATGCAATGAGAAAGTTTTGAGATAGCACTGACTGAAGGATTGCAGGACGATATCCGGACATTGATATACACTGGTCGACCTCTTCGAGTGCGGAAAACACCTTATGTAATGGACTGGTACGTTCCATCTCCCAAGGCTCATCTATTGTTCTGATGGCGAATATCGCATATCCAGGGAACAAAATCGTCAAGAAGAGATGAAACAATTATTGGCAAATGGTGTACTTCCGGCTGAAGCGGTAAGCATAGTATTTATCGATCCCAGTGAGGAACTTGGGTTAAGTAGAGATTTTATCTACACTAGGACGTTGAAAAGAACCCAGACAAGTCGTTCCCAGCCCGTGCATGGCTTTTGGGTAAAGTCTCAGGATTGATCAATGAGGTGCTACCAGCTCAGACAATTGTGGATAATATGGTCAAAGACGCAGTCGAAAGATTGCAGATCAGCAACACGTTCGTTGTTGGTGGTGCAACAAAGGCGAAACTGTAGGACTTTATATATTATGATGGAGGAAAAGGAACGAGCTACGATTAATATTGTATTGCATTCTCATTCTCATCGATTAAAATAATCAAAAATAACTGGATAAGCGCAGGGTTTGTGATTTGTAGTAAGCGGATTCTCAACTTCCCTCCGACCTCCGACGAGCGCAGTGAGCAACCAACCGGTCCTAATCCATTAGCGTCCTCGCGATCTAGCAATTCGAAGTTTCTGAGTGGAGTGCAAATTGAGGGATTAACAGCTGGTTACTATCGTCTTCCACTAGTTTCGCTATAGCAAAAGGTTTGGATTTACTGGCCTTCACTTCATCTTCAGCGACTGGAGTTCAATCTGTCGAAGAACATCAAATGAGCACGGCCGAGAATGCTAACACAACAACCTCAATCAGGGTTTCTTTTCCGAAACATGGCAAAATACCCCTTCCAGTTACCTGGCCACATATCATGTACATAGAAGTCTCACGGGTTTTGAGCAATGTCGAGTTGCAGTGAGATGATGTGAGGGTTGCCTAATCGGGCCCAAATCGAACTGTGGGAGCCAAACCCCCTTTCCGGTTTTAAGTTTTAACGGGCGAAACATCAAACAGGTACATTTTCTACTACACCCTGAAGACAATTCAATACACAAAACTCAGCCAGGCTCGACAAGTATTCCATTCATTCGCTTTTTAACCCCCTTTCAATGGAAAGATTCATTCGTATATAAACACTCTAGTCCATCGTTGCGCACGGACCACCTAAGATCTGCTATAAACCCCTGTGTGGTGCGTTTCTCGTCTCTCCAGAGTCCAATCTCACCCTCCCATTCTCCCCTCCACCAACACCCTCTTTTCTCTTCTTCGTTTTACTCTTCCTTGTCTCTTTTCGTCCTCTTCCTTTTTCTCTTGCTGTCCCCTACTTATCCCTCAATTCTGCCCTGACCGGTGCTTCTAACGGGGCTCTCCACGGGGCCAGCGTCAGCCGTAGTGTCTGCGCGCCGCTCACCTAGTAGAGCGGACATGCGTATGCTCATTATTTGACTATCCTATCTCACATGGAATGCATCGAGGGGTGTGTGTTGGGGGGGGGGATAACGATCGTAAGTCAGATGTTCTACGTGTCATGACCTTACTCACTCATCAAAATCTTACAGGCCGTCAAGATGTAGCACAGGCGTGGTGGGTGGTGAGTGGGATACCACCTCTGTGTTTACGCTGAGCGGTCCTTATTCATGGTAAGTTGATTGTTGCCATACATTGAGCTCTTACCGACCTTTTTTTGCGTCGTCTACATAACTACTTGAGAACTACTTGGGAACTATTTGGGCACTATTTGACGTCGGACGGTGCAGAAGGTATCGGGTTCGAGATGGGAATTGAGGAGGATTGTGTCTTTGGAGGAGCGAATGGCTTTGGGATCGGTGTTGGTAGTCTAATTACAGATGACAATGCATTGTGTCAAAACGTCCAAATGACTGTCTGCCTCGTTGCCACATACCCATCTCGTTTGTCGTTTATATCTTCATCCAATGGAACATCATATTCGAAAGACCGAACTTAGATCAGCAGAGCACGTGAGCAATTAATTGTTATAGGAGTTGCCAACTATGTCCACCTTTGAGACTTTCAAAGCCCCATCGGGTAAGGCTATAAGCTGAAGCAGCAGCTGCCAATCACCATTTGACCAGTTATTGAACGTACAGTACTCTCTCCTCAGGTTTTCTGCTACCGTCGTATCATGCAGTACCCCCATTCTTCACGTGAGCTCCAATAGACCAACCACTCAAATGTACCAACCCTTGAACCTGATTCAATTCATGATGAAATAGGAAACAACCCCACCCTGTAATTCTTTCTGACCAAACCTCGAAATGGATAACCCTTATCCTGTCGTACGCTCGTTATCGGCGGCTGTGGGTACTCCGCATTGATGATGCAGAGTTGAAGGAGGGAGGTGACTGGTGCGAAGTATTTTGGAACCCCAGAACAAACCGTATGCAGTTTCTTTCAATGCATGGCATACAGCGATCCGCCGGCTAATAGGATTGATGCTGCAGGTCAGATGAAGGGGTCACACCTAGAGTATCTCATCGATACGATGGTATCCGAGGGCTCGGCATTCTACGAGCCTCCAAAACAGAACCGAAGTGTCATCGTGTGCTGGAAGCGTCCTGAGGAGTGGGCTGAGGTCTTATTTAATTGGGTTAGCTCGCATGCCCGTAAATCATGCACAGTTCAAACTAACAATCTACTGTAGGCTCATTCTACAGGCCAGCTGAATACCATTCTTACATACTATGAAATCACAAATCCAGAAGTACCTTCAGAACTCAGCGACCTGCCTCTCGTTCTGCTTCGCCGTGCTATCAATATATTGATCAAATCTGGACGAGCGCAGACTATCGAAGGGACCGAAGGAGGAGGAATACGGTTCTTCCAGAGTAGCGGAAAGTAATATATAGTGCTATGTTAATGTAGTCAAATCATAGATGTGGAGTCGAGTCAATCAGATTCACTCTGATCGTCCAAGAACGCAAGAATACTATTTCTTGCACGTTTCTGTGAAGTAGAAGCATTATTAGAAGTTTATGATTGGAAACCTGGCCCATACCTTGCCCGACTTAACGGGGGGTGCGTCGTCGTCGTCGGTCTCGCCTTCCTCTGCATCCACTTCCATCTTTTGATGATCACTGTCTCCAGCGGACACCTTTAGCGCCCGCGTCTTTTGTCTGCTTCCTCTAGGCCCATTAATACTCGCATCAAAGTTGATAACGTCCTCTGGGATCCATCAGTCAGAATGAGGTGATCCAGATGACCTCCAAAACTCACGGATCTCTTGTTGTAGCTCTCGCTTGTCTCGGATGGCTTTGGCTTGTTCCAAGCTATATCTTCCCGTCATTCCCAGATCGCTTAGAATCTTCTTGAGGTGTGAGATCTGTTGCGATGGTTTAGTCATACCATCGAATTCTTTTGCCCTAGACCATGGCGATACCGCTTCAGATTTCTCAATCGAATGTAGAGTGTCCTGCGTACCATTGTTTGCGAATACCACATGCAACGACGAATGACTAGAAGCAAGACGTTCAGAATAGGTGCGGAGATGCATCAACTGTTCGTTACCTTCAATCGTTTGATGGTTTCTTCGTCTTTGTCCTATAAATAGCGTGTATGTTCAGCAAAAAAAAAATGGAAGATGAATGCAATGTAATTACCAATGGTTTAGCTTCCTTCTTGTTCGTCTTGGGCTTTGCAAACAGTTCAGCGCTATCCCATAAGAACCACATTCGCCGCTCACCTTGCTCTCTCTTCGAGACTTGAGAAAAAGAAACGAGGTTAGAGCAAGCATTCTAGCCACATTTTCTCGTCTTACCTTGGATTTCTTTGGCTTCTCTTCATCGCTGAGGTCAGGCTCCTTTTTGGAAGTCTCCAAGAGAATGCTGGAAGTGAGTCATCTTCATTCATTTCAATGGAGGAAAACTCAATGATACCTTGCGCTTCTTTGGGCCGGAGGCATCCTGTAAGTCCAATTAATCAAGTGGGTTTTAATGCTAGAGAGTAACAAAAAAACGCACGTTACTTGGGCGTGCCTTTTTCCTCGGCGGTTCATCTTCAAGAACGCTCAACTCTGAATCGCTTTCCTATAATAGAAAACGTAAGGCCAAATTGGGAGGTGCATAAACTATGAAGACACACCATTCCACCAGCTCCACCAGTCAAACCTTGCATAATCATCAAAGCTGCTTGCTCGTCTGCTCCAGCCGAGCTCGGACCGAGCTAAGAAAAAGGGTCGGCAACCATGTTTAAGGTGAGATATAAATTGAATCACTTACTCCTACCATGGATAGGAATGCATCTGTATTTCGGTCTGCCCGTCTTGCTTTGCTCTCACCAGTCGCCAATTTGGCCTTGGCCTTGTCAGATCTATGAGAGCTAATCTCGTTACAATTAGAAAGGAAATACTTACCGGCTTCTTTGTCTTTGCGTTTTTCCCTTTCGACACTAGTGATTCGTCATTTCGGCCGCTTAGTTCAGAATCACTCTGGATCGCATCATTAGAATGTCCTGGGGAATGTGGACCATTTTTACACACCTTATCTACTTCTTCACGTTGTTCAGAAGCCTTTTTAGCCTTGCCCTTTCCTTTCTTGCTCCCAGAAGGGGGGGATTGATTTTCTTTATCACCTTCAGCGTCATCTTCGTTCAACAGCTCGTCAACCACGTCATTGATGAGCGCTTTCCGAGTTTTCAGCTCGCCCGAAGGAAGCTTGAATTGAGTCTCTAAGCGCTCCCTGATAAGGGCCTTTGTCCAATGTCTTAAGGGAAATAAGAGAATGAGGAACAATATGAGGGTCATATATATTATGCATTACTGACTGTATCTCTCCTTTATCGCGCACAGATTTCACTAGCTCCTTCGTGGCCTCTTGAATTTCGTTGTCTGTTGGTTCCATGGGAAAATTATACTCGGACGTGCCTTGGTGGTGAAAGTGGGAGAAAGTGGAGAAAACAAACACGATCACGTGTAGCGTGAATAGGGTACTAACTTACCAGCGACGGTTTTACGCGCATCTCGTTGCCGTCAAATACAGATTTTACCATATGAAGAGCAGTATTGGTGCGGGGATCTCGGTGAGGAACAGAAGAGTTTTATTTCATTCGGGATTTCGGTTGAGATTCTCATATAGCAGAAATTGGACTGGTAATCTATTCCCACCTACAGCTTGGATAATAGTATACAAGCGAAATGTAAGCTAAATTCCTTCATTACTAGAGCTTCTCTTGACTAGGCACGACAATCATCATTATGGACCGTATGCTTGAAGTGGCTGTCCGGAAGGATTCTGGTTTTGAGTATAACCAGGCAAAGATTCAGCACCGGTCGACTGGATAAACAAGGGCACGTCAGCAACACAGTATAGAAACTACAAGCACGATAAGGGGACATACAGCTGGCGTAGCCTGCGTGACAGCTACAGCGGGAGCTGGACCACCCGGAGGCACATAAGGAGTCCCTTCAGGCGGGAGTGAATCAGGTGTAAAGTAGACTCTTCCCGCTGGATCAACTCCTCCTTGAGCATAATCTATGAATGTACAATAAGAAAATGAATTCAGTAGCAATAGAAACAAACATACATTGAGCCCATGCTTGAGCACCTGGATCGGGATAAGTCCCTGTAGGAGACCAAACATATGGTGGACCAGCCTGTTGTTGCTGTTGCTGTTGTCCTGGGCCTGCACCAGCTGGGGCTCCTTGTCCTTGAGGCTGCCGTGGATCGGGCCCAGTGGACACAGGACCTTGGGTTTGCGTGTCAGTTCTCACAGGTTGTGCTTGTGGTTGGATTGGCTGAGACGCCTGCGTCTGTTGTTTAGGATCAGGGGCGGGCTGATGTTGTGCTTGAGGGGTAGGTTGTGCATAGGACTGAGCTGGGTTGGGCTGTCCCTGTTGCTGAGGATATCCGTTCGCCTGAGGAATGCCTTGGTTCACTGGTTGCTGCTGTTGTGGGGGAGGCTGTTGCTGGACTTGAGCTTGCGGTTGAGGTTGGGCCGAATAACCAGGCTGGGTATAGGCAGGTTGTGGGCCTGGAACAGCAGCGGGATCTGCACCAGGATGCTGAGGCTGCTGAGATTGCTGTTGAGGTTGGGCCGGATAACCAGGTTGGGCATAGGCAGGTTGCTGGCCTGGAGCAGCAGCGGGATCTGCACCAGGATGCTGAGGCTGCTGAGGTTGCATTTGAGGTTGATATATAGCGGGGGGTGGCTGTTGCCCAGGGTATGGATATCCTTGTTGTGCCATTTGTTGTGCATATGCAGAATGTGGGTCGACGGGTGGCGCTGGACCGTAAGGCTGAGATAGAGCATCCACATCAACAATGAGTCAGCGTATATATGTCAACTGCGAACAAACCTGAACGTAGTCGTGAGGTGGTGCACCATAGGGTTGTGGAGCATTCTGCGGATAACCAGGATAGCCCTGAGGAGCAGGAGCAGGAGCGGGAGTGGCATTCGGTTGCGGACCATAGAGATTAGGATTCCATCCACCTCCATAGACAGACTGGTAGTTACTACGATTCATCTGATCCATCCTTTGTCTAATGTCGTACATTGTCACTAAAGATAAGACAAGATCAGGTAGGTAATTAGTTGGTAATAACGAGGAATCAATTCTCTTACGGCCTGAGGTATGCTTGGCTAAGCTCTCCTCCATCATGGCGTCGAACATTGTTCGAGCTTTGACGAAACTTTCGTTCATTACAGTCAACTCCACTGAAAAAATATCAGTATCACCATCGTTCAGAGAATAGAGAATAACCAAACGAACTGACACTTTTTCTGGTTGTACCTATCAATGAGTTTCACTATTTTTGGTCGCAATAGCATGCTTTGGCGGTATAATTCCTAAACAAATGTCCATCAGTGGACGGGATAGTGCGATGGTAATACTCACCTGAACTTCTTCATTCTCCGCTAGATTATCCTTGTTAGGATCCAATCCTTTTAACATAGTCAAGAGTTTGTCAATGTTGTCCGCTTGCGCAAAGACCTCAACTTCCATCTGAGCTTCTTTCGCAATATCAGCTGGAGTAGGTTCGGGGAGCACTTCCTGTAAATACGAGTGGATTTCTAACAATTATCGCCGGCCAAAAGACGGGGATGAGACGCACCACATAATTAACAGGGAAAATACCGGTCTTCCCCTTCAGCTGCCCTCGCCACCAATTATCATATGCGCGATCAACAACTTTGATGATGTCGCCTTTCTCAAACGCCAATTCACCCAGCTCCGTTGGCTCGAAATTGTGCAAAGCACGGACTTTGGTAACAGAACCGCTACTTGATTTAGTGAGGGCTGCTACTGTCGCTTCGGTTTGAGTAGGAGCTGTTGTTGCTGCTGTTGTAAGGGCTGATGGTTTAGTTGAAGCGGCAGGAGGAGGTGTATGGGCTTTGGTCTGCGTAGTTGTCGAAGGCTTTGAGGTGGCGGGTGCACGGTTAGAGGAGGAAGTAGTAGGGCCACCTGGTGCCGGGGTGGTGGTATTCGATGTTGCGCGTGCAGCAGAGCTACCTGCACCACTGGATGAAGCGGCACCACCGCCTGCAGTATATCCACCTGAGACATACCAGTCTCGACCACCCTTATCATGAAGAGACATCTCCAATACTCTTTGGAGCTCTTCTTCTTCCTTCCTCCGCAAACTGTCATTCTCGGCCGGTGGCGGAGCATCAGTAAATCTCTCAAACTTGAAGTCTATTGTAGACACTTATGTGTTGGTATCATTAGAGCCTGACAAAATAGCTCCAACTCACTCTTGGACTTCAATGATTCGTAACATTCTTTCATGATGCCAAGCGATGGATCCCGGTCGAAGTCTTCTGTCCACTCGAGAATAAGTGCTAATGTCCTCTTTTTAACCTTGTCATGAGTCGTCTACAGGTGAGAGCTAGTGATCAGCAATGGTGCAGAAAGTAGAAACGTAAAACGTACTCGATCGGTCACTATTCTCTCTAAACCCTGAGTGAAGGAACGAGAAGAGATCTCCCTGTTGACAAGGTCTCCACAATTCTTCGAGAGCGCATCGGCAAGAGAGAGAGCGTAGAGCTGAACATTAGGGTTTCTATGTGCCAGTCGTTTGAGAACAGCGGCGACGACACTCCGGGCTCTAATAATATGGTTATTAGGGTAATGCAACGCAGTCCAGATTCAGATTCGCGATCCGTCCAAAGCTCACCCGTTCTCGCCCTCATCAGTCACCTTGTCGCACAGACTGATTATGAGCTCCCAATTCTCGCCTGTAAGTTTTTCATCCGTAGTCTTGGCTATTAGGGCAAGACCAAACATGGTCAGGGTATTACCAAGAGGTGTGGTACAAGGCACTTGCCGACGAGGTCATCATATGGATTAGATGCACTGAACATTGTTCAATAGTGCAGCGATTTTGTAAAATGAATCGAGTATCTAAGATGGATTTGATATAGAAATGAGTTGCGAGCGGTGGAATGGTACAGGGTGCTGGCTGTGCCCGCTGATATAGATCCTTCACACGGTTTACAGTGATATCATCAAGAAGCCTGGGTACAGCTTCTTCGATTGTTGTGACTTCTTGATAATGATTCTGCCGTATTAGATCTCTACGTCCACCATGAACTATCTCAAGGCTTGTCTCACGATTAACTGCCGGAGATCTCTGATAGCTATCGTAATAACGGCGGATTGTTTTCCATTGCCAGTGATGAAGTGCTGATAAATAAAGCCCAACGACATTAAAGAGAATTACTATATCGACTTGAATGCCGTCGGGGACCTAAGCCATGGGCATAGATAATCACTTGCGCATGATCGCTATGCTCGCCGTATTTTATATTGACCAAGCAGATCTTCGCTAACAACCCACTCAGAGACCTCTTTCAGGTCGCTTAGGTCCTGGTTCCAGATCTGCTCAAATAAGAGATTCGCGTATCACCTAATCATGTATCGTAGATAGATGACTCCGGGTATGCCCGGGTCTTACGGCATCTGGCTAGCGGATATAAAATTTACGTTTCATCCATCATGTGCAGGAGCAGTGCTTTCACTATGAGCGCTGATGTACAGCAATCCAAGCCCAAAGAAGCACCATTACACATATCCTGGGCTAAATTACCAGTAAGCTCGCAATTTTTATCCGTTAAATATTGTTGTTCAAACAGTTGATTACAGCGGCTGCATTCGGACTCATCAACGACTCGGAGCCCTCTTGACGTGCCAGAACTTTTGCAGATAATATTAAGCTACGTTGGCCCAAAACGGATTTTTCACTGCATTTTGGTGTGCCATGCATGGGCAGATGTTAGCATCAGAATTTTATGGGGAAGTCCACTTGTGGGTTTTCACAACATCCTCCGCCTACTTGGGCCAACGATCTATTGGACGTCGGACCGTGACTCTGTAAAAATACATTCTTTAAAAGCGAAGGTCTGCTACTGACCGTGTTCTAATTTAGAGCAGGGAATACAACCATCACTGCCAACTTTCGGAACATTCTCTGGACGTCACAGCTGCCCGATGGTTGCGGTTTTTGCAGTATACGCGACTTGTTAGATACCTCCAAATCAATGTCTATTATCAACCTACGGCAGTAGACTTTGATATCCTTAGTGACCTTGTTTCACTTCGTGGTGGTGATGTATTCCCTCAGGTCCAGCACATGGTGATTATGAAGCAAGAAATCCTCGACAGCGTAGTACATCATTGGACATCACTCTTCTCAACTACAAGTCTACGGACCCTGGAATTCTCTTACAACATCTTTCACTTAATGGACAAGATGCTCAACATTTTGGCGACATGCACCGACCTCCGAGTCGTGACCTGTCTTGGATCCACGCTGACGACCTCCACTCGGATCCTCCCATTCGAGTTATTTGATAAATGGCCTAACCTTGTCGACTTCAAGATGAGGTCGATACGTCTCTCGCCGAAGGGCATCATAGCACTCTCGCATTGTCAGCAATTACGGAGCATACATACCACTCTCATCGACGAGATGGAAGACACGGTGTTGAAAAGCATAAACAGCTTTAGCAACTTAGAAGAGTTGGGTGTGTCCTTGGACTTCGACAAAGAGGGTCCGTTGAAATCCCTGACGTATCTCGCTACCAAGGCGCTCCGTCGGCTGGACATCAAGCCAGCGAATGTCGAACCCGCAGGAGGATCCATGGTTTCCACACCACTACTTCGAATCCTGGAGATTGTTTCCGTCCAGTCTCCTCTGCTGGAAACACTTCAGCTTATTGGAGGTCGAGAAGCAGGGTTTCACGAGTTAGCTCCCATCTCACGGCTCTCTCGATTAAATCACCTCTCCGTTCAGCTCCGCTGCACCAATCTCTCCGATCCTTCTGATGTGACGTGGAGTGGCGGTTTATCAAGTGAGCTTCAACGCCTGTTTGTTGAGCTCCGTGACGAGCCACCTCACTTCACATTGAAGACTCTCGCCATCCTTGCGCAATCCTGCCCTAATCTCTACTTTTGTCACCTCAGTCCTGTAGATATTGGCGACGACGTCCATACATGCATAGTGGATCTTCCCCGGTTTGGACCTAAACTACGATTCTTCGACATCCGATTTAGGGAGGTGCCAGATGCTGTTGCCTCAAGTCTTGCGGTATTATTAGTTCACATGCTGCCTTCAACTGCCAGGCTCAATATCTTAGCTGGACCCGCCAAATTGATACAACTCGTTAATATATTGAAACCGTACTGAAGCAGAAGTGATGCTTGCGTCGGTATGGAAATTGGGTGCGGGAATGGAGGGTGTGTCTTGTAAAAATGCAAGAGCTGGATTAAACTTGCGCGATTTGGTTCAGATTCAAGCAGGTATCTTCCCTTCGATCATGTTCATGTTGTCCCAAATTTTAATAGTTACAGAATCGCAATGGAATTAGTCCCCCATTAGCCGTACGTTTAGAAAATGTGGGCACATTTCAGAGCTTAATCATAATCGTTGCAGATAGAAGCTCCTTCCGACGCTTTTCTGTGCTGAGTCAGTATCCTGGCTAATATGATTGCTTTGGACGGTGTGATCAATTTCGGATATATGGGGCCATTACGATCTGATTAGTCAGCCGCAAGCCTCTTCTACTGCGTTCAAACCAACCACAGCACAGCCTCTTTACAGTGATCCATCCTCAAGAGGCAACTGCACTAGCGGTCTTAGAAGCAATGATTACAACATCTGGTGATGATGCTGGAAGGGACAATATTGTGAGTTCCTCATTCTTGCTCGGTATCGAGACACCAGTTGTCATCGCATGAACATTGTCAGCCCACAACCCCCATACCGCCACTTCCATTAGAGATACCGGAGCTTTTGGAAATAATTGTGATGGCTCTTAGCTTCCGGGATCTTTATCGCTGTATATTTGTTTGTCGGGATTGGGCCGAGGTTGCCACCCGGGACCTTTGGCGCAGGGGTCCCATTGAATTTAGTCACCTATTGCAGATATTGGGACCAATAGAGTACCGGGCTCAGGATAAGCTGGTAAGGATTATTTTAATGTTTAACATTCATTGCTAACTTATGACTACAATTAGCCACCATACTGGGTCTACGACCTTGCGGAGAATTCACTCGAGATATCGAGCAGTCGCTGGGAGAGATTCTGCCGTCATGCACGATTTGTCCGTCATCTACGATTTAATCGTGAACTCCGGCCATCCCCGATGAACTTCAGGATTCTCAAAGTCCTCAAGGGTTTTCATGGTGGTGACGTATTTCCCCAGGTGCAACGTCTGACTATTATGTCTGAAGAAGGCTTGACTTCCTTGGTCACATCTTGGTCATTCCTCATTCCAAACCACACCGTGCGATCCCTTGAGGTCTCGTACCACCTGGTCCAAGCTCTTCATCCTTTACTTAGCCTTATGATAAAGGCAAGTCCAGGTCTACGAGCTCTCCAAAGCGTGATAAGCACTTCTTTGGGGAACCGGACCTCGGAAGGGAGACGGGTTGTGCCAGTTGTTCCATATCACGAATGGAGCAACTTAACAAGCTTCCGTATGACCCAACATCCCATTACGGGGGACACGCTCTTGTCCCTGTCGCAATGCCCCAAGCTTCGGGTGCTTGAAATCGAAATTATCGACCTAGTGGATCGAAGTATATCAAGATCATTGCAGGACTTTGAAGCGCTCGAAGATCTGAATATCAAGTTGTGGTATTTGGACGAAGACCTCATAGAGTGCTTTGCTCGGTTTACTACGTCAGCACTTCGTGAGCTCAAAGCCCGCATCGTATCATATCGGGACCAAGGTACATTTCAAGAGATGCAGTCAACATTTCGCAAATTCTTTGAGGTTGTGTCTTCCCGATCTGCTCATGTAGAGGGGGTGGAATTTTATTTGAGTGGCCGTCTAACACCGGAAGTGTTGACACCCCTGAAGGGCCTCTCGCAACTGAAGCACCTATCTATAAGTGCTCAGTGTGACGAAGGTCCCGAGGATCAGTCATGGGAGTGGCTCAAGGACCTATCACCCACTATCCAACGACTCTTCATTGACTTCAGGATACAGGCAATCCCCATGCAGATCCTCATTTCCATCGCTCGATCATGCCCCGACCTTCATTTTTGTCACCTAAACCTCCTTGAAATAGGTGAAAATGTCCTTCCCATCCCTAATCTTCCAAAATTCGGCGCCAAGTTGCGGTACCTCGATGTTGGATTCGGGAACGGAATCATGAGCAACCTTGAGGAGCTCGCCCGAACTTTAGCATTCATGGTACCCACATCAACCAAAGTCCAGTTTCTTAGTGGATCACTCCCAATCAGGAGGTTCAATGCACTACGAAACCGAGCTCATTAATGAACAGACGAAGTTTCCTGGATTCTTATATCTTGTATAGTATAGAACAGATTTTTGGGGCACTATGTATAGATTGCTACTATATACTTGCATCTTCTTACCGGGAAATGTATCTGAATTTAGAGAAGATGGTCAGTGAATACTCGTATACAAGTCAATGGACAAAAGAGAGTCAGAAGGAGGTGAATGTTATCGACATAGCGATTAAGACAGGGATAACTGAAAATGATAATCTCGTCATACAACTCTTGATAAGAAGAGTACTTACAAAAGTAGACATCGAACTAGGGAAGGTTTTGATTGACAAATTTTACTGGTCACGGTAAGGTAGATAAACAGCCGAATTCAGACTCCGTGTTCGATGGAGTGATGTACTGTACAGTACCAATTATTGGAAACGGGACTAATAGGACAACGCCTTCGACACCCTCAAGCTCCAAAATCTAGCCATGGTAAAGTCATATATATTGTTAGGAGAGCATGCTGATGTTTAATACGCTTCCATCAGGCTGATACCAAGACAACCCCCCAAAATGCTATGAAGGAGCTCCGAATTGAGAAGCTCGTAATCAGTAAGCCCGTTTCCATTGGCCTCGCTCTCAGTAGCAAGCTTGGAAAAGTTGCTTACTATTTATTCGAACCCAACCATCCCCAACAGACATCTCAGTGGGAGAATCCGGTGATCGACTTACACGAGCTTCCAAAGTTCTTGAACAACTTACTGGTCAGACACCCGTGACTTCCAAAGCCCGTTACACTGTCCGAACATTCGGTATCCGTCGTAATGAAAAGATTGCCGTGCATGTAACGATCCGTGGACCCAAAGCTGAAGAAATTCTGGAACGAGGATTGAAAGTCAAGGAATACGAACTTCGTCGACGAAACTTCTCGGAGACTGGAAACTTTGGTTTCGGTATTCAGGAACACATTGATTTGGGTGCCAGATATGATCCTTCCATTGGTATCTTTGGAATGGATTTCTATGTTGTCATGGGACGAGCTGGTGGACGAGTAGCACGGAGGAAAGTGAAGACATCGACAGTTGGCTTCCCTCATCGGGTGAAGAAGGAAGATACTATGGCATGGTACAAGCAAAGGTTTGATGGTATCATCCTTGTGAGTGTACTGCAGTCCTTGAATTAGAACATTTGGCTGATCGCATCACTCGTTATCCAGAAATAAATCTTCCATTTTGGGCTACCCTTCCTTTGTTTCATACACCTTATTTGCTCTTCATGTATCTTTTGCATGCAACGATATATCTGCATCTGTCTTTGTGTGCATCCCAGGGATGTTAACTCATAAGCAGATTCAATGTTCGAATATTTGTTGGAGCAATGCACGTATTGGGAATATCACGTTAGGAGAGATGATAAAAATTTCAATAAAGCTAATAGCAGTCATGCTCGACGTGACGTATATATATGATACATTGAAGTTGAGATCGTGACCTAGGTGTTGTGGGATATAAAATTTAGATTTGCGTTTAGATTTCATCCATCCATACATCTTCTTCTTCTTCCCCTAGCCGAGGTGGGATACAGCTCTCAATATTATCATACAGTTCTTGTGCTATCTTGGCATTGCTGACCTACGGAAGGGGT
>WSTZ01000214.1:0-30684 GCA_019632295.1 Tulasnella sp. 418 | reverse complement strand
CTCAGAGCAAAAACATAGAAATATTAATCGATATGGAATTGGGCTAAGCCTACTTGGAGGGGTTGAGCAGGCAAGACGTCATGATGCGCGAGAACTCGAAGAGAGACGAAATATTATCAGAAGAGGCATCAGCCCTCGCCACAGAGAATCAAACCATTTCAACAGAGCACAACGGTCCTTGCTCCGAAATGGTAAGCTCAATGTCAATATTAGTTAGATGGATGCTAATATTTGTTATTGCGTAGTCCGTACCGGGAAACGTATCTTACGACAAGCAGATGCGGAGATCACCTCATCACAAGCTAAAGTTCAAAGCCTCCATAGTCAGCTTCAAGCACATGTTGCTGAAGCCAACGAAGTTCTTTCGCGGAACTCAGGGGAGCAGCATGCTGTGTCGTTGAAACGTCTACAAAGTACACAAGCTCAGCTAGAAAAGGAAGTGGAGAAGGAGGAGCGACTCAGGTCTCGAGGCTCAGGCGCAATATCTGCCCTCAACCTTGCTGACCCACTCACCCAGTTGAAGACAGCACCGGCTGCGACAATGGCAGCTTCAAACCTGGCATCCCCTCCTCGGCAGCGTCGAAGGACTGCACCATCAACGATAATAACCACTGAAGACCCACATGAGCCTTCAGCATACATAGGCCCGATCCCATCTCGGATACAGGTGACTTTTCAATCAAGCTGTCAGTAATGATAGCCTCTAACGAACGTAACAACGAACAGACTTACCCCCGCGATGAAGTACGCTTTTACTCACAACCGACACCAGCCACAGCTTCAACACCCGCCCCATCTTCGAGATTGCATGTCACAAGACGATATCCAGACGTTGAGCTGCTAGAACGTCACCCGGAGATGCGTGGTGCTGCTATCTCAAATTTGAATTCGGGCTGGCAGCATGGACAGGCTCGGACCCATGCCAGCTTTCCTTGGACACAATTACACAGTAGTTCGTCGAGTAATCCTGCAGCTACAGCAAGGCAACGGCCAGTTATCGACTCACCTTCACGGCCCAAGACACCTGCTAGCGTTGCCCTGATGCCTGAGCAGCAGCCATCCCAATATCGCGCAGATCCGTATGAAAACTTGATGACTCGGACGCATGGACCCTGCCCTGCATCAAGCAGAGAGGAGACGTCGAGTATATACATGCCAGACGAGCAGCATAACGGTATGGGCTGGACAGTGGTTGAACGATCGGGTGGATATGAGGAATTTGGTGTATTTCCGTCACAAGGTAGTCAAACAAGCTGGAATCACCCTGGACCATATTGGGAGACTAGGTAGCCAATATATCTGATGTAATAGAATAAAGAACAATCGAATCGAACGTTGAGCGGGATGATGAGGTGGCAGGAACAATGTTTGGAACATCTACATTGCTTAAGTCCGATATCTCCGCGATCTGCTACGGCTCCAGGCAACGTCGGATCACTTTTCCAGGAGGTGAGACACTGATTACGAGTATGCGGGGTTAACCGAGTTAGCCGACTTATACTCATCTACTGTATACCGAGTCCGGCTGTATTACTATTACTGCAAGTCGAGTCGAGTTGGCGGAACTCGAATTTTTTCGAGTCGAGTCCGATCCCGAGTCAAGTCAAGTTGGCGAGTTAACTCGTGTACTCGGAGTTTAGCGGCTATAACTCAATAGCCAATAAGATGTTGCAATTTTTACTAGACATTATTGGGGACTTTTGAGAACTTTCCGCACATTAACGAACCAATATCATGATATATACATTCGAGAAGTGAGATTATGCGCTTGAATCACTGGTAGGTTTCTTTGATAGAACCGGCTCCTGCTCAGCATCAGGTGGTGTAACAAGAATGTCGGCAGACATGGAACCAAACGTCGGTTGCATTGTTCTTACATTCGGGTGGTCGTCGCTTTGGTCGAGGGAGTGATGCCCGTGACACCGGAACATTGAGTGGAGAGAGCTCCTGTGTAAGCTCCTGCTGAGTGGGATTCAGTACAGTGCTGACGCTTCGGACCGATGTACTAACAGTAGGACCTGTTTTAGCCTTCTTTTTCTTTCCCCCACCCTGGGTTTGCCCTTGTCACTTGGCCCTTCCGACATTAGCGTCGACAGAGTTGTTTGTAACTTCAGCGAGAGCACCATGAGAAGGAACACAGGTGGTCGGAGCCTGAGGGATGGCTCCAAACACTGGCTGAGGATTGGTGGAAGTGGTGACGGTGGCGGCGGCAGAGGCAAGGGCAAAGGTGCGAGAGGTGTAATATTGACAGGCGGATGGAGATAACGACCCTTGGTTTGACTAGCTGGAGCTGCTAGAGCCTGAGCCTGAGCCACTAACGATCCCAAGAGGCAGCTAGGGAGTGCTGGCAGTTAGACGGTATCGGGCAATTGCAGGTGGGGGGCGTTGGCTGAGCCGATATTGGAAATTGCGATACCGACCGGCAAAAATGACAATAGAGCCATGGTGGTGAATATAAAAGGTCGTTTGGACCCAAGAAAGGAGCGACGGTGAGGAGGGCTGATTACGTAGATGACACACAACTCGAGTTTGGATTCGAGTTGCCGCAAAAAACGAGTCGAGTCGAGTTGATGCAAAATTCGAGTCGAGTCGAGTTAAAACTCCGAGTTGGACTCGACAGTTGGACTCGACTCGCGGCAACACTATTTGCAGCGAGTCGTGGCAAATTCGGCAAATACCGGCAAACCCGGCTTGCACTTTGCCGGTTCTCGCAAGGATGTTGGCCACCCGAGTTCCGCTAGCTACTTTGTGGCATTAGAGACACCAGTGACGAAACAAATGTTGGAAAACTAATCCTACTCAGCTTGTAAGATATTTCGCTCGAGAAAATGGACAGTACAGCTGTATTTCAAATCAGCGATATTGCTTGTCTGTCCGGGTCTACGTCCTGAAAACGCTACATACATTCTCAAATTTCACCCGCTTTTTTCCAGCACGAGCGGCTTTTCTATTCCGTTCATCCCATCTATTTTTTGCAGCTAAATAATTGGGGGAATGTACAAGATTGAAGTGTTGAACAAAAAATAGTACCCCTGTCGGAGCCAAAATTTTTGGCGCACTGACAAGGTTTTTGAGAATAGCTGTCAGTGTTTTTGAAGGCAGCATCTGTAAAGTTCTGTGGCCAGTACCGACCACGGAACTTTTACTTCCTGCTTCCCATCACGTGTTCGTGTTTGGAGTAGGATATGCCCCTTACTCAAGCTAGTTTGTGTTGGACCGTTGCTTCTGCCAGCGTAGCAAAAGCAGCAGCGTATACACCCATGTATCTAGTTTCACTTATGCTATTTATTTGATGTTCTACCTCAGTTGGGCTGCCTGCAGGCCCTGCACTTAATTGTCCCTCATTATTTGTCGATTGCTAACAAACGGCGCAACTGCACTGCACAGGACCTCGTTTTCGCCACCCACATCAATCATACCACGACGCAGTACTTCGTTGAGCATCGTCATACAGATACCACCTTTGCATATGGAGCCTTTGTTACTTGACAGTATGCTAATGACATCTTTTAACGTTCAGCGGCTGTATCTGATCCAAGCGATTGAATTCCCTCAGTTTCCATCGACAACATCATGGATACCGACATCTTTGATCGAGTGGTTGAAGTAAATCTCAATAATGAGTCGGACGGTCCTACTAGCAACGTTAGTTACTTATTGCTCCGATATTAAGATGCGTGATTTACATTCCATTGATTCCAGGAACCATCGCAAACGCTACTACACGATACTGAAGCTGTAATCCAATCTTGGACTCAAGACTCTCAGTCACGAAACGTGAGTATTTGGTCCAAAGTATTATAAAGTTAGAGCGCTGACAGCTTAATTCAGGACGACCCGGTCGATCAACGTCCAGTTAGCAATCAAGCAAAACTACACCAGATTTGGACTACAATACGTTTTCCTGTCATCCTTCTATGTCTACCGTTTGTCTCACCGATGCGTGATGTGTATTTATGTGCGAAATGTGAGTAATGTTGATCATCATCCGTAAGACCCAGAGCGATTATTTACGTCACGGAACAGATATACATGGGTTTCTCCTCGAAGATCGACGGCGGGGTCATATCAAACTCGTAGATGAAGGAAAAGCGTCGCTATCTCGATACAAGTCTGGTGGGTCCTTGGAGGAAATAGATCGTGCTATCAGAAGTTTCGAAGATGCCCTCCCTACCGTGAAGTCGTTCGAAGAAAATAGATGGGCCGATGAGGCGGCCATTCTGTTTCTTCTCGCGTACTGCTACAAGCTGAAATATAGCGATCATGGGGGCCTTACCACCGATGGCCACCGAGGAATCACTACATTCCAAGCAGCGTTACAACTCCTTCCTCCAGGGCATGCTATTCATGAATTGGCTCAAAGTCGAAGTCTCTTCGCAATCTACTTCAAGCTTCAGTATGAAGCAGAGCGTGATCCAATAGACTTGGAAGGGGCTGTTCGATTCCACTGGGATGGATTACTCCTTTTTCCGTCCGGGCATCCTGACCGATTATCTGTGATATTTGGCCTCGCTGACTGCCTAAGGAGCCGATTCGATCTGGAGGCGCAGAGCCAGGATATAGATGCGGCGATCCAGTGCTATCAGTGTGCAATGACACTGTGCTCCCAGGGAGACCCGAACAGATCGATGGCTCAGATAAATCTAGCCTCCTGCTTGAGGAGTAGATATGAGTTCAGGGGAGATATCCATGATCTGGAAGAAGCCATTCGGCTACATCGTGGTGCACTACAAATCCATCAGGATAGTCATACAATTAGCCTTCCTTCTCTGAACAACCTGGCTAATTGCTTGAGAGCCAAATTCAAGAGGGAGGGTGATGTACGAGATCTGAAGGAGGCCATTCAATGTCACAAGAGCGTCTTGCTCCTGTACCCACCAGACCATCCCAATCGTTCATTGTCTCTGAACAACCTCGCGAATTGCTTAGAAACCCGGTACAGACTCTTAGGAGATGAGCAGGATTTGCACGAAGCCATCGAGTATCATCGCGATGCACTGTCCGTCCACGTTCCCGGGCATCCACGAAGGCTGACATCACTGAACGGATTAGCAACCTGCTTGCATCTTCGATTCAAGGAACGAGGCATGATCGAGGACCTGAAGGAAGCCACGCAGTGCGATAGAGATGTCCTCTTACTGCGCCCTCCAGGGCATCCAGAGAGGCCGACTTCACTTAGTGATCTGGCACACAGTTTACTACGTGCATATGGGGATCTAGGCGATCCTAGTAACTTGGAAGAGGCAGTTCAGCACAGCAGGGAGGCGTTAAAACTATGCTCGCAAGACCACCCGTCTCGGGCAACGTTGCTACACGTTCTCGCAAACTGCCTGAGCCTCATCTATGACAAAAGTGGGAATATTCAGCACTTGGATGAAGCCATCCAGTGTCACAAGGACGAACTGATTTGGTACCCACCTGGTCACCGCAGTCGACCCTATTCCCTCAATGCCCTGGGGTCATGTTTGTTCACCAGGTTCGAGCAGCAGGGGCATTCTCAGGACTTAGAAGAGGCTATTCAGCACTTTCGAACTGGATTGTCACTGTGCTTGCCCGGAAGTCCAGGCAGAGCGGGGCTATTGAGTAACCTTGGAGCATGCCTGGAATCTCAATATCAATACTATTGCGATATCAATGACTTGGAGGATGCAACAAAGCTGTACCGGGAGGTATTGCTTTTGCACCCACCAGGTCACCCCGGCAGACCTATGTCCTTAAATAACCTTGGGACCTGTATAAGGGCACAGTTTCTTCGGAATTCCGTTGAAGACGTGGAGGAAGCAATTCAATGTTTCCGAGAGTCTTTGCTGTTATGCCCTTCAGAACATCCACAAAGGTCACTTCCGGTCCACAATCTCTCGACATGTCTTTGGCTTAGGTACGAGAAGTCAAATCGTGTTGAAGACTTAGAGGAGGCAAATCAGCTCAATCGGGATGCACTAAAGCTGCGCCCACCTGGTCATTCAAAAAGAATGCTCTCTCTAACCAATCTTGCGGGATCTTTGGTAGCCCTTTATGAACATCGAGAAGACATCCACTATATAGAGGAGGCTATCCAATGTCTTCACGAAGCCATTCAAATGTCCCTTCCCAATCATCCTGCTCTAACGCTTCAGTGGTCTGCACTTGCATCAATCCATGCTCAATACCATCAAATTCTAGGGCCCGTTTCCGAGCCAAATGAGAGCACACGTCTATTCAAAAAGGCTGTTAACCATGAAACAGCAATCTTGAAAGATCGTTTCAATGCCTCACTATCCTGGATTTCTGTTGAAAAAGGACCTACACTGATGGACGCATACACGATCTCCTTAGAGCTGGCTGATCAGTATGTACTTGTTCGATCATCCATCGCTTCCAGGCATCAGATCCTTTTAGAGATTCCTGTCACTCTCGCAACTAATGCCGCGGCCACAGCAATTTCTTCCGGTAACTTACCAAGAGCAGTTGAGTTTCTGGAACAAGGAAGGTCTTTGTTATGGTCCCAGATAAGCCGTTCCAGGATATCATTGCATAGACTTGAGAAAGTCAATCCGGGCTTGGCGGATGAGTTTGCAGAACTTAGCAAGCAGCTTGAGGCTTCGGCTGCTCCCAATACCGTGGATACTAGGCCGCTCTACTCAATCGATGATGAAGCTCAAAAGTACAGGAGGATTACAGTGGCTTGGCACGATGTGGTTGACCGAATTCGTCAATTGGATGGTTTCAGCTCCTTCCTTCGACCCGCTGCATTTCTCAATCTCAAAGATGCAGCTCAACAGGGACCAATCATCATCATCAATATCGGCAATCATAGGTGTGATGCAATTATCCTCGACACATTTGGTCAACTACACCTGTTGCCATTGCCTGATATTGAGATAATAGCGATCATTGATCTCTACGTTCGCTTTCACACAGTAATTCAGCGGGACAAGCCCCGTAAAGGTCTTATCGAAATTCTTCGCTGCCTATGGGACGACATTGTGGAACCTATTGTCAAGAAATTGCAAGAACTTGGAATCCAGCCCGGTTCTCATATTTGGTGGTGTCCGACATTGCACCTTACAATGCTTCCTCTTCATGCCGCAGGCCCTCATCGCCCGGGCAAGCCAAACCTACCAGATCTCTACGTATCATCATACACACCCACATTGTCGGGATTATGCAAGTCCCTGCAAGCAGAGGTGCAAGATCAATCATCATCAGCAACATCCTATATACCACGTCTGTTAGTGGTAGCACAACCAGCCGTCCAGGGTCAAACCGAGATTCCTCATGTTCGAGAAGAATTACAGAAAATCATTCAAGTGGCTTCACCGGTGGATATACTTCAGGACGGGAACGCCACACGGGAGTCTGTGCTGTCATCCCTCCAGACACATCCTTGGATACACTTTGGATGTCACGGTTCTCAGATCATTGATGAACCTTTCCAGTCGTGTTTCTTCGTATCTGGCCAACGGCTAACACTCGTGGATCTCATCCAAGCTCACCTTCCGGATGCCCAGTATGCACTTCTGGCAGCTTGTCACAGTGCTGCTGGTGATTGGAGACGACCTGATGAGGCAATTCATCTAGCGGCAGCTCTCCAATTTTCGGGATTCCGTAGTGTGATTGGGACGATGTATGCCATGGCTGACATTGATGGTCCAGCCTTAGCAGAGGCTGTCTACAAGCACATGTATCGTCGCCAAGGCGAACATGATGGTATTAGTGAAGTGGTGGTAGATTTTAGGGAAACGGCAAAGGCATTGAATATTGCAACACGGGCATTGATGGATAGCGGTGTTCCCCTGGAGAGGTGGATCAATTTCATCCACATTGGGGCCTGAAAGAGGTAAGCATGACTGAAACGAGTTTTATATATTCAATGCTTACACGATGTGGTGATTTAGGCAGGAATCGGCAATGAAATGGACAGAGCGGCAGCGGAAATAGGCCGGGCGGATTGGCAGGCGAAAAGCGGCATGTGCGAGGCAGGCCCAACCTGCCACTTTTGGCCTGCCGCAGTCTTAATATTCTACCCTAAATACAAATACTGAATTACAGCCATAATCTCAAAGGCAAATTTTGGTGTTTTCTGCTTGCCTCTTCTCCTTAGCTCAATCACCAGTGTCATCTGGATACATTGTTCGACCCAACTCCGTACTCTACTGCAGGAATTTCCGAGGATCATCCGTAGGAAGCTGCTTTCTATACACGGCTTGAAATCTTGAGCAGATATTGACGGGTATATGTAGCTGAAAACGTAAGTACTATAATATAGTAGCTCTGAGGATCCGTGTAGTTGCAGCGGGGCACTACATGAAATTGAGTCCTCTGGTAACACTAAGCTGTAGATCTTCATGCAACTAAACACGTCCAAAAGGCGTCAATAGATTGTATTGTGCTAACGTACAGTAATGATGTTCGTAGTAAGCGTACACTGGAACCTGGAGTGGGGTGCAACAGGAACTGAAGAGTATAGAAGACTTTGTATCGCTGTTGCCCGTAATATGTAAACGAAGAATAATAAGGATCCATCTGATGGTCAGGTTATTGTCGTCTCAATGACTTGCCCACATTTATTAAAAATTAAGGTTTGGTGGCTGTAAAAACACGTATTGAAGTCGTTTGACGTTGACTCCCGAAGGCATATTTAGTACCTACATTCAAGTCGATTTTGCGTTAGCAACAATGACTGAATCAACGCTATACGTTGACGCAAGTCTTAACATCGCTAATAAGCGTGACAAATGACTTGAGAGTAGGAGATTTGTGGAAATCGAATTTGGGCAGGGAGGAGACTGGTGATTTGACCTGCCGTTTTCCCCGGACCGGTACCCTTGATCTGAAAGCATCAAAAGTGGTTAGATGAAAAGAAAGCGATGAAAAATGGGAGAGAAGAGAAAAAAATAAGAGCCGACCATCGGAGACACTCGCTTACAACAATACGCTTGTTTACAAGACAAAAAAGTGGCTGCTGCGATGCCAATGACGTAGATAATAAGCCTCAGAAGACCTGGAGGACTAACATGGTGCAGTTGGACAACACCCAAGGTATTCTGTGGCAAGGCAACACTGGCAAATAGCTCAGCGTAGCGGAAAAGAAGTGAGCTTGAATAAGCAGAGCGGTTTGAACGAAATTTTCGATCGTTCACTTACACCATGAGACGCATCAATTAAAGGTTGTTGCGAAAGGATCCATGACGTACTATTTCTCCGAGAGGGGGTAGGGAAAGAAGTTTCCCCATGTGGATTTTATCCACCGCGACATGCACACCACGGTCGAACTGGTCACGAAGGGTGAGAAGTTTCCCTGTCGCTACAGCAAAGCGATGCAACGTACAGCAGCCAGTGGCCTACACAACTCGTGAGCAAGGTGAGATGGCAGTATCAAAGGGATAGGACGTCCGGAAAATGCGAAACCACCGCTCAACAGACGCCTACCCTTTTGGCCCTTATCATCTCCGCCTCTGCTGCAAGTACATCATGGTCTCCCATTGATAGCCTTTTGTGCATCATGCTCCTCTCGCGCCAACTTCCCTTACGCCCAGGTATCACTTGCATTTGAAGTAGACAGAGCTGGGGAAAAGAAGGGGCCAGACCGAGACGGACGAGTACAGTGGCCATGCCGAAGATTCAGACTAATTTCCACTCCAGGACGGGGTAGGGAAAGAAGTATCCCAACCCCCTCTGTGCTCATGACGGTCGAAATTGGCACGACGGGTGATAGGTCTCACAATCGTTGCGACTGGACTCTACGAGCATGTATCCGAACAATGGCAACCCCATGATGGGCTGGTTCTTCAAATTTGCATCCGCCCCGACAGGCATACGACGGTCGCACATAACACGAAGAAGGTAATATGTTTCCCAATCGTTGCGACGTGATGACCAGAGGGTAAAGATCAGGTAAATTCCGACCACGCTACAGCCTACACGACATCCAGCCAACGAAGATAATAGTCGTTGGCAAAGCGAAGTTGGATGTACAGAATTTATTTTAACTCACCAATACCTTTCGCAAAAGAATGATAGAACAAATCAAGCACGTATTTAGCCCGAATTGAGTCACCTCTGCTGCCATGCCAATGCGCTATATGAGCTGAAGTAGAAAACCAAGAGTGTCGAATTCAAAATTTGAACGACGGAAAACCCGTTAGTTTTCTCCTCAAACAATTTTGTGGAATAGGCTCTCACCGGTAGTTCGGTCACAGCGACTGCCTGATAGCTTGACAGACAGTGAAACGATGGAAAAAGGGGGAAGTGGAGGAGAAAATAGACGTGGTCGACCTCAATCATCACGAGAGTTTGTTCCTCTCAACGGTAGCTCGATCCAGAGATTGTCTGATAGCCTGACTGACCGTCACGACTTTCGCCAGTTGAAACAACACGCGGAGGTTGAAGAAACGGTGGAGCGAGCAACAAATTGCTCACCGTGGCTGGGCATCGGGTGGCGGAGATGATTGGGAAAAAATTTCGCGCATGTGACGTGGAGATTTTTATCGGAGTTTAAATCACCAATTGGTTAATGACAGTGACAGTCCAACGCTTGCGTTCATCGTCAACTTCACGATCTTCTCCGAGAGAACATCATTGCATCAGTAGTTTCAGTAAAATGGATCCACTCAAATCATCCATTCTAGCAAGCAGTCAAGGCGGATGGATTCAATCCCCAGCATCTCCATCTCCTCTTCGCATCAGCAAACGTGATGCTGAATCCATCGCACCTTCACTCGCATCTCTTCTCCCAAAGAACGCCAATCATTCAGGAGTCACTCGTCGTTCATCTTCGTCTTACAACCACATGAGGAATCACACTTTGGTCTCAAAATCCGTGTTCAAATCACCCAACGGTGACAGAATGCATCAATCGCAGTGACATACAATCAAAAGCGAGAGTGGGACGATTGGATTAGGAGTATCGCACGAAAGGGCAGTCTAGGCCAAGCTGCTCGACGTAACCGATAAGATGCGACAACCAACTTGAATCGAAGAGCCGCCACTTTGTGAGTTCAGCATTTTGCCGTTGTGCTTGGAATCTACTGATAACCAAATTGACCCTCAGAGTGACACTGGCATGACATGTTACACTCACTCGGCAATCCATATCGACAACCCATATCATGCTCAATATCGATGTGAGTCCCGTCGTTATTGGGCATCATTCTGATACTGACCACTGCGCTTATAGTCCCCACAGCTGATCGACCTGATGGCGAAGAATACCTTATCGGATCTCAATAATCCTCGTCCAATCCCTCCTTAATCTCAGAGATATTCCTCGACGTGTGGCGGTTTCCAAGATTTCTCCGTCGCCTGTTCAACCCCTGCATTTCACGTTCGCCCCGGTTATCGCTGATAACCAGCAGGCGTCCGTCGGCCATCGCTATTTGGGCTATATATTCAACAACCTCAACCACACGTGCTGAGATGAAAGGTCCAATACTCTGGGTCCCCTTCGCTGGATCCTCTAGTGGAGCATGCCCAAGCGTTTCAAGACTCTAAACAGTTTCCACGTTTAGATGCCAACTGGCTTCGGTTATCCTTCATCGCTGTCCTCCGCAGATACGCCGGGCAAGGCACATCTTGTTGGCCGATCAGGCTCGGAAAGTCAGTCAAAATCGCGATCGAATCTTTGGAGTTAGCGGTGCCCATTGATCATCAACGTGACACAATGGATCAAGTGGTCCAGCCTACTTCACAGGATTTTCAGCAGCATTCTGTACTTGAGGTTAACTCTGTGCGTTTTCGTCATTTTTTTCGAGCCATTTCGTAACCCTGACCATGATGCCCGTTGCCCGTCAGCTGTATTACCTATGTATCCGATCTCAAGGGCACAACTCAAATAGATCTTTCACCTCTTCCTCGTCCCTACGTTGGCTACTTACCCTAGCGTGCGGTGTCTGGGCACTAGACGTCTGATAAATGCGGTTTGGATCGCTGTTGCGAGGTTTAATGTTTCGTCAAGGAATGGCAGAAGCGCTATGACAAGCCGAGAGAAATGTAAATTGGAATGTGAGCTCGAGCAATGTCAAGCAGACTCAATGGGGCGTCCGATAGATGGAAGCAGGATTCGAACGGTTCCTTGAGGGAATAGTGGTGAATTGTTCCGCAAGCTCACCGTGTCAAATACGAGATTAGATGACGTCCGAACTAAAACAATCACGTATACATATGCATGCTGTGCGACCCATATAATATAATCCGTTTCAAGGTCATATGCTCATATCTCCATTCAGATGGTTGGTATTAATGAGCCAGTAAATAATAATTGAAGTTGGTTTGATCCTTGGAAGCTCTTGCTTTGAGAAAGTTTGAGCTGTATGACCCTGAAAGCAACAGAGACAAACTCAGACTCAGGCCGGGAGGTGCTTGTTTATCGATTTGCGATTGTGGCGGTTACTCGCAGTGGTGTATCCTAACACCATACATGAGGCTAGGTCTACACTCTCAGGCGAGAACATCCAACTCTGTGATTCCAATAAACCAACCTTTTGATTGAAGGTTTACCCTTTCATGTATGTATTCCAACTATCTATCATGTATCTAGCACAATGTTCATTGATACTCGATCTTGAACAGTTTTCTTCCTCATTCAATGAAACCCTTACCCCAAACTACATCAGAACAACATAAAAACCAACCAGAGAACTTGCTCAATGGAAATACAGAGCTTTCCTCCTTGGATATCGACCAACACGCAGCTTTTTGGTCCACCTACGAAAAAGTAGCTGACGACCACGACACAGAGCTTCTAGACGGATGGAACAAGTCGCTGGATATTCTTCTCATATTTGTGAGTACATGATTATAGCATAGTATGACACTAGATTAACTCTTGACAGGCCGCTTTATTCTCAGCTATCAACACCGCCTTCATCGTAGAATCCTACAAAGGCCTCC
Source organism: Tulasnella sp. 418 (assembly GCA_019632295.1). Lineage (NCBI taxonomy): Eukaryota > Fungi > Basidiomycota > Agaricomycetes > Cantharellales > Tulasnellaceae > Tulasnella > Tulasnella sp. 418. Next base: position 17,814 of record WSTZ01000214.1, on the reverse strand, counting down.
GACCCGATCCAACAGAGACGACAAATTCTCTCCTCCGCATTCTCATTAAACACCGCGCGGATAATGTCACTCTTTCCGAGGAGGACTTGCATCCATGGAATACGGATTCGTCCGTCGTTCCGGTTAATTCAGTGTTCTTCGCTAGTCTTTCACTCAGCCTCACAGCTGCTTTTGGAGCTGTCACTGCGAAGCAGTGGCTTACAGAGTACTCTAAAACTGGGTCCATCAAGGCTCTCCATAAGCAGTGCCGTGTGAGGCAAGCGAAATTCGATGGACTAGAGACATGGCGTTTCCACTTCCTCATCGAACTCCTGCCATTAATCCTTCAGCTATCTCTCCTAATATTCCTCGTTGGAGTGGTGCAGTTCATTTGGGTATTGGAAAGGAGGATTGCAGTCATGGAGTTGGTCTTCAGCGCTGCTGGACTCGGGCTTTATTTGACTACTATCATCATCTCAATGGTTTTTCCAGCATCACCGTTCCAAACTCCATTATCAAGGTACTCGCTCCAAGCATTAACGGGGATATCGCAAATCAGTCATCAAATCGGACGAAAGATCGGGTCGCTTGCTCCAACGATCTCCTTAAGCTTCTCATCTCATTGGTTACGGAACTGGTGGGAACAGCGCATTCATGATGGCCTAGATTTACTATCTACCCCCATGATTGACCGCATCAGGCAGATATGGAAGCATCTATTTCTAGGAGTCGAGAGCTGTTACGCTAGGCTTCTACATCCACGACACCAGCCAATAGTAAGGACGTCTGAAAATTGGTCGAAGAGGGACAAGTTGGCCGCGGGAACGGTAGTGTGGTTGCTTGAGCATTCCGAACACATCGACACAACTGCTGTTGCGTTAGATGCGACTCTTCGACTGCCGGGGGATCTCATACTCAGCCTAATCAATCAGAAAGAGGGCTTGCGGGAACGACTAGTTATGTTCCATCTTAATCAAATCTCCCTGGCATCGGATGCTAGCAATCCGGAGAGTGCAGATAGGATGATTATAGCTCAAATGGCGCTATTCCACATATTCAAGCTCGATGGGTGCTTGGCTTACCAACCCGACCTGCCTCTAAATCGCCCAATCCCCATTCAAGTCCAAATTGGAGGTGAAGGTCGACATAGCAATCTGAAGGACTCACCGTCGGACTCAAAATTGTTAGCCCCTGTAATAGTCAAATGGTCTCAGGCGGTCCTCTCCATCCCACATTGCGAATCGCTGTTACGGCCAAGAACCCTTAAAATCGGCCTTAACGTTTCGAAGCGAAACGTTTCAACGAATAGCTTCGTTTCATCGGTGATCCCAGCTCATCTGGCACTTGAGGCACTAACCTGTTCGATGCTTCTTGGTCATACGCCACCGATTTCCACCTCATCGTTGGAAGACAACAAATGGGGTGGTATAACAAGAGGCATACAGAGTCTGCTTAATGATGAGCCCTCATGGAGCACAATCAGTTATACTGCACTCGCTGTAGCTGTAATGCATTGGAAATCACCACCGGAGGGAGGAGCTGGGCGATGGTCCTACACAACAACGGATCAGGAGATGGACTTGGAGTACTCGCTAAAGCGCAGTATCTATGCGCCAGATAAAGGGTGAGAATCCCCCCATTGCCTTTTCTTGATGAGCCTGGCTAACCGTTTTCCAAGCAAAATGGTCCTTCATAATGTGGCTCTAGCCCTGTCACTTGTAGACCCCAATTCCCGTGACCTACGCTGCGAACTCCTTTGTCGCCTGCTCTCTTTGATGCAGGACGAATTCAGCAGCACGCTCACAAACGATGACCAAACTTGCCGCTCCCGCTATCCTCACCTTCCTGAGAGCCTTCTCCTATTATCAAGGAAAGTGTCGGACAATGTGACAGATCGATGTATGATTCTTCGTATCCTTGGTAATTGCCAAGGTTGGACAACTTCCTCCACAGTAGAGTATGCCGAAGATATCATCCAACTCATTGTTACGAGATTCTCGGCATTTGATGACAGCACCACGCTTTCTACAGCGTTGGTTTCCGATCCATCACCTCTCCACCAACTTACAGCGGAAATAGTGAGCATGAAAGATGCTCAGCTATTTGAAGCCGTTTTTCTCTCGGAAAACGGTGTAATGGCATGCAGCTACGATATCGAATCTTGGGTTGCCATTCAGCCCGTCTATGGTGCGATACTTGCTTCGATTTCCTTCCAATTTGGTGGGCCATCACCACACATACGGGAGTGTCAAATAGATGTGGCGCTGAGGTGGCTCACAAGGTTGCATGGATCAATTGCCCGGGGGAGTGAAGTGTGCCAGCAAGGCATTGAAACACTTGCAGGCTTTCTCGGGGATCTTTTCACGGTCGATTTTCATCTCGAATGGCCCCCTTACTATTCCTCTGATTTCATCCAGGCAATGAATTGTCAAAGGGATCAGCAAGGACAGCACGGTTTTCTGGACCTACTCAAATACCACCACTTGGAGCACGTGTGGATAGGAGATATGACGCTAATGCTTTGGAAAGCGTCTCATGAAGCCCAGAGGGACTCCTGGTTACGTAATGACTGGAGCGACTTGGCTTTCTTTGAGCCCGATGTGGTGGAATCGATCCTGTTCCACGAGGATCACCTTTTAAAAGAAAGCTTCGAGTGTATTGACTACAGTACGTTGGGTAATTACTTCAAAATGGTCCTAAAATTGGAATCCGCGCTGAGTCAAGGGGAAGGATCACGACCACCGGATCAATATTACAGTAACGGATCATCTCCCTTGACCCAAGGATTAAGCTCCAGTGACTGTGAGTCGAGATCTAACATAGGAAATACCTCTCAAGGAGAAGAGGACATGGTGATGACTAATGCTACCGCTGGGATGGATCATGCGGACCTTTATGCTAGAATCCAGATGGCCTTGGACCGTATTGAGTATCGGACAGGAGATATATAACAATAAACAACCGCCACCTCTAGTCTGTGATTCTTTTAGAAATTTTCCTTATTCCACGTTGATATTTACGTCGATTAATGAGAATTGATGTGTGTAATCCGAAATTGGAATAAAATGCGCTGCTGGCAACCCATTTAGTGATGGCCACACAGGGAACCAAGAAGTGTTTCAACGAGGAAAGATATTGGTGAACGGGCACGCTATTGATCAGAAAACTTCCAGACTTTCCGCACCTTGAGAGTATTACCTTGGAAAACAACACCGGAATAACGTAACGCTTTTAGAGTTATCAAAGAGTCGAAACATTGATTAAACCCGTTGAGATTTATCCACCCTTTGTTGCTATTCTTCAATCCTGTTCCCCTGTGCCAGGTTAGTAAGCTTCAAAACGCTCAGTACACCGCAACGCGTGATCAACACAGTCAAAAATTTTCCATTCTAATGTAGCGTATAAATACTAGTATGTAGGCTAGTTCCATTGTATTCATATGAACCTGGTTGAGTTTTATCGTGTGGAATCGAATGAAAACTCTGATCATGTGTTCAGTTGTTTGTTTTGGGCTGGGTAGATAAACACTTCATTACTTCTCCGCAGGTTGAGCCCATCTGGCATCGGCAGGGGCAACAAGGACCGTCTACCCTCTTCAATCGCGACAACGCAACACCACAACTGTCGGTGCTATTGACTTCCCACGTGTCCTTGAACACTCCACAAGGGAATTACCATGTTTGATGGATACCATGTGCTTACCCTCGTTGTTGCACGCTTGTTGGAATCATCTGTTGGGCCTCATTCAACCCCGGTAGGCAGTTCTTGGAACTCTTTTCCGCACGAGATGCTCATTCCCGGCACACAGGTCCTCATTAAGTTCATGGAATACCGCGTGATGAGTTCGGAGTCGATATCAAAGTGAACTAGCAGTCCGACACGACGCTAAACATCGCCCATCTGCAGTATCCAAAGATGGTCATCTGCAACAACCGCGGTGTTTCAACCGCCACAAACAGCACCTCACTCACTCTCACTTCAATGGAGATCTGTTCAATGTTGAGATGTAAGCATTGCGATAGTGGGTTTTCTGACGGAGCTGACAGAGTTGTTGTGAAGGATAAAGACGGCTGATTCTCCAGCCCATCTCGCACAACCAGTACCTACCCAACTCAGGCACTGGTCTACACCACGCTCACAACAGCAGCCAAAGCATCCAGTTCTTCTGCCCCCCTCTCTTTCCAGGCCACATCCCCTACCATATCGACACCGTCGTATCTCATGCATACCTCAAGTACCGCACTACAACAAACAAAGTGCCTTAATTGCTTTTGGTCAACATTATATTACGCTGAGAGTCAAGCTTGGAGAAGCAGTGAAAGGATTCAGAGATGAACCATGTCGTTTGTGTCAAATATTGCCAGATGAACCGTTACCAGTACGTTTTAGGATGTCCATTAGCGCTATGGGTAGGTTGGTTCTTTGTCATCCACCTGTTCTCTCCATGTCCCTTTCGTGGATTCTAATCTACATGTCCTATGGTACAGGTTGGCGGCTTGTTCCTATTTGACCACATCAAGTAGTGACAGTTCCGGTTCGCGAAGGATAGAGCCCGTTCCTGTCGTCGGCCACGCCGCACTGCGTCACGCACAACTCCTAGCTATCAACATCTGGCACTCAACGCCAGAGCTATCATCCTCGTTGCAACATTCTGCACAGCCTTCTTCGTCGTCCAGCCAGATACGAAGGACCTCTCCCCTCACCTTAAAAATCCACTTGATTCCTTACTTCTACTTCTACGGCTTTCGATGAGTCAAAGCTCGAATAGCCACAATGCCGACGTCTATCAACATCTACTATCACTCTGACTATGTTGCGGATCAAAGCAGATGAGTACTAGTACGTTGACTGGTATCGGCTTTGCTCATACCGAGGAAGACACAAGGGTGGAAGAGGATGGAGACGTCGATGATTAGAATTGACGGTGCTCGGGTGATGAGCACAATGGCCCCCTCCTCCAGCTCGTATTGGCGGAGCCTCGTCGAATTGCAAGACGCATGGACGCAAGGACCCATGCACCCCCAATACCCATCTTACTCGTCATATCAAGATACAGACCCCGGAGGAGAGAGACCACTTGGAGGAAGATGATGTCTTGCTGAACGGTAGAAGAAACACGACAACAGGACACCGGTCCAGAAGGACGAAACTCGTTGAAATGTGGAACGGTGTTTGGGGTCGCATTACAAAATCGAACGTATGTTGGGCTGCTACTATGGTAGGGGTTCACTCAGACTCCCACTTTGCAGTATCTGGTCCAAACTACGTCAGTCTAATACTGCGGACATTCTATCTACCTTAATCGTCGAGATAGATAGCGTTATTTTCAGTCTTTCAACGCCTCCTTTTCGCGAAGCTAAAATCATCTTAACCAAAAGTGGTATTCCCTCACTCCTTGCGTTTATTGCGTCATCCCCGATTGCTTGCATGCACCTCCTTTTATTGTACCTATTGAACTAAGACAAATTCTTTGCATCTACGCATCCCTGAATAAAAAAAAATGCTTGGTCTTATAGACTCGCAGGAATGACTGACTAACATACCATATAAGCTCTGCCACGGATATCATCAATCTTGAAGAATGTCCTCCTCTGTCAGTAACCTGCCATGCAGTATCTGCCCAATGTGTGTAGGGAAGTAGCCGATTCCCTTCCTTCGTAGCTCAAGCAATTTCTTCAGGTAAGGTACCGGGCTGTCCTGGAAAGGAGAACACGACTCGATGGGTGTATTTCGACGGTGTTGGGGTTTGACAAAGCCATCGGGCTGGATGATGTCACCCTCCTTTGGTTGCCAACTGTAGAGTCCTAAGAATTTGCAGAGATACTGGTATTGCTCGTAATTGCTGAGATATAGTTGCCCTGCCCATATATTCAAACGTGTTGTTATCCCCAGCTCCGGTAGGACCCAGGGAACAGGGAGTGGCGGTATGCAGTAGAAAGTAAGGTCACCCGTTGATTTCATCGATTTTGTGAGTCGGGGGGCATACAGGTGTAGATGTACCCTGTCGCTCGATCGAATTTCTGGAAGCAGGTCATTAACTTCGTCAGGGCTGAGGACTACAAATATGGTTCCATTAGATTGAGGAGCGGAGAGGATCCAATGTATTGGACGGAGGTAATTGCTTGGATCAGTCCCTTCCTCGAGCCTTTCGAGGTCAACCGTGTTGAAGAACTCTTTTGTAGCGATTAAATGACGCGACGACCAAGCGTTTTTGTCAAATGCTACGACACCGAGTGGCCTGAAAAGAGGGAGAAATGCAGATGATGTAGTTTTGAAAGTCCCGGTTGCTACTAGCAGACGAACGTCATCATGAGTATGCGAGGTGGAAGCAGTTGCTTTCGGTGGTTGCCATGCAAGCCTGCGTTCCCTTTCTATCTCAAGCATCACCTCCCGCTCATCTTCATCTTCTATACGTGTATCTCTGAAGGACAAGTGTGCCCATTTTTTATACCGCTCCATTATGTCCGGGTAATTCTGGAATTGGCGAAGGTGGTCTGTTGCTGTGACTGGATGGCGAGGAGCATACATGTCATCGAGGGACCAGTTCTCACCTTGTATCCAAGCAGACTTGAGCAGACTATCTGGAGCATCGGATGATTCCTTGAATAATTCCCAAGCCTCCCTCCTTCTTCTGTGATCCACCCCCTGCTGCGCCCATCGTGGAATCCAGTGAACTACTTCTTTACACGATTGTTGCATCGCCCATAACAAGATATCTTGAACTCGAATCGGGTCAGATGAGCGCAGCCCGATAGCGTGTCGTATCCTGAGATCGACATCGAGCGGTGCGAAGAACATGACGGAATGTCCATGACCAAGCTTTCGCATCCGCATGCAGCCTGAGAAGTATGACTCAGTCATTTGTTATACATATCGACTTGATAAAAAACAAATACCTTGAACTAATCTATCTTTTGTGACTTTGGGTCCAAGAGTGACCGCAGCCCGAGTATTCAACGGAAGGCTGAAATCGGTACCTCGTGTATGAGCATCGTCAAGGTACAAAAGACATTTGTCCAGCCTAGAGCGAAAAGGTGAAGAGACTAGCCCTTCAACGAGGCCATTGCGTGTACGAACGTAAGGCTCGTCGTCAGGACCAAAGAAGATGACTGCCAGAGCATCATTGTATGAGTCCAGGCCTAGCCAGTCATTGGCCACCTCTTCGTTGGAAAGCCTCCACATCTGAGCCCCTACGTCCAGCAAAACCCGGATTTTGGGGTTTTGCTGGCCCATCAGATAAAGAATCGATCTTTCAAAGATTGTCTTGCTGCTTTGAATGCACGTATAGGAGCTATTTTCTGCTTGCAACAGATAAGTCAAGACCCTTGCATTAGTGGCCGATTGCTGGAGAGGATCGTCTTGCAGGATGGAGGTAGGTAAAAGATAGCGACCATCGTTTGTCCCACTAAACCCTGTTGTAACGTGACGCCTCTCCTCAGCAAGATCCCACCCAGAAGCTGAGATTTTCTTCGGAAACTCTTTAGCATCCCGCGGGAAGACGACATGGGACAGGAAAAAATCAACCACTGCTTGGTTATGGTGCAAATGCTGATGAAGCTCCTTGCTTTGCTCGGGATCGTTGATATCGATTCCTTCCAAATACTTCAGCCGATCTGGAATAGATGGAGATTGAAGAATCCATTTGGTGTAGAACAGGGTTGGATCGTCCATTTTCAGCAGGAGGTTGAAACATTCTTCTATTTGTTTCTCGGAGAGACCTTGCCAGTAGTAGCTGAGACAGGTTAGCAAGATGGCCATATCTGGATGGCTGAATTCAGATCTCAGGGAGGGTGAGTCTTTAGCCCTGGAAGAGTTAACATGTAAGAATTGAGATAACAAGTATATATATATGATCAAATATAGCCCTTACCGGTATGGCACAGCTAACATTGATCGTTGAGGGTCAAGACCATAATCAATGCGCCACCTTCGCTCCTTCAAGACGAAGAGCAGGAGATTGTGAGCAAATAATCCACGTAAAATAAGAATTGCGTTCCAGAATCCGCTTTTTTTGCAATATTCCTCCATTTTTTTGGTCTCTTGAGACGCAAGGTTGAGTGTGGTAATGTAAGGGAGGATGATACGACGCAGTTCGTGTGGAAAGAGGTTAAAAGACCATTGTTCAAGTGCACCATTTGAAATATCTTTCACAACGAATTGGACGAGTTTCAGACCCGCTTCATCGTGAAGAACTCTAATGAAAGGATAACCCCCGGAGAAATCCTGTTGAACCTCCAAGCCATCTGGGACCTGTTGCTTAACCGTCGTCACATGTTTTTTGACAAGAGAGAGCACTTGCTGAACAATTGACCAACGATCCGAGTCTCCATGAAGGAATTGCCGTTCTCCGATGGTGTATACTAGTTGATGTCGTACATGTAAGATTTCATCACTCTCGTCCAGGATATCCCGAGCAGTTTCATCCAGCCACCGTTGTGATTCCAGCAGATGTTCGGTGATATTGAGAGCAAGTGGTTCTTCAGTAACTTGAACTGAACTGCGAGCGCTCGGACTATTTGGTTCGAAGAAAATTGCTTCGCGAGCACCCTTAGTCCCAGACAGATCAAGTTTTTTCAAAAATTTCTCAAACTCTAATTCTTGAAAAACTTTGTCAACACCAGCTGAAGTAGAGGAAACTGGTACACTGGGGAGAGGAATGATTGTTTCCGATGCGGAGTCGTTGAACTTGCGGTACAGACCGAGCAGCTTGAATGAGAGGATGTGCTCGGGTTGCATAACAAGCACCCCACGCATGGTGGTGCACATTGAGTGCAAATTTTCAATTTGCTTGATTTGCTTGTCTGTGAGTTGAAGGGACCGTGAGAATGGCATGCAGATGACACGTCGATTTGCAAGTCCACCAAGACGATGAACAAGAAGATGAAACATCGAAGGAGCCAGTTGTTTGAGTACAACTACTCGAGGAAGTTTTCTGCCGTCCGACAGTGCGGCAGCAGCCATGGGTAGAATGATAGAGGATTTTCCTTCCCCCATGTTGAGCTGGAAGACTGAGTTGCTCCGTGATGACGGGGTGATCATCTCTCGTGTGAAGTCATTCTGAGTCTGTCTGGCGAGAAAATTTCCGTCAACCTAGATTACGGCACGATTAGTCTTAATGGATTCGTCAATAATGCAATAAACTCTTGCCTGGATGAGAAGTCGAGTAGAATATTGTTCATCATCAACTGTGGTTTCAATGATACTCTCTAGCTCGCTATACAGTTCATCTGGTTTGTGTTCGTAGATATAGTTGATCAAGCGACAGGCATGTTGATATGCTAAAAGAGCACGAGCCAAAGAATTCAAGGCTATCCGCCATGAATCACTCAGCTGAATATTGACACCAAACGCAAGTGCTCCGATCAAGGACCTAATCGTAAGAGGAGGCCAGAGCAATGCGGCCTGCAGTACCTTTTCGGTTTCCGTTGATGGTGAGAGTGATCCTTGAATGTCCTTGTAAGTCTTTTGAAGATGCTTGGCGCATTGGCTTCGATAACTCTGAATAACCTCCCGCATTGTTGATTCTGACAATGCATTATGTTTGATTGTTCTATCGCTCTCCGTCTTCAGGCTCTGAAGACTTCTCTCAAGATCATCCGCATACTGCATCTGGATTGCAGATGATTGCCCGCTCTGATCAGAGAGAATAATGCCACTACGGAATTCGTGCAGGAGATCCAGCAACTTGCGGGTATTTTGCGTATTTGATTCCTTCTGGAACCAGGAAGGGTCTCGCTGGATAATTGGTGGAGAAGGTATGCTTGGCGGATCTCGTGAATGAAAGAGCTGCTGAAATGATACGCAGTGGAAGACATGCTGAGGTGGAACTTTGGCAGGGGAGAACGTATATGGCGGTGAGATTTCTGTCAGTTGTGGCAAGCCATTGACAACATGTTGGACGCCCTGAAGATAATCATATAGATGCTTGTTTTGGAACCATCCCTGAAACGCTCTTCCGACTTCTTTTCTCAATGTCTCAATGTGAAAGAATACGGATTTTTGCCTGGACAGACCCAAGAATCAGCATACTTGCTGATAGAAATAAGCAAACTAACTTACACTTGAACTCTTGGGTTCTGGCAAGGCCATTGCATCATCAGTTGTCTAACCAGTTCCTTGGCTTCCAGAGCACGTTGTTTATCAAGCATTGTTTTCCGCCGTCCTAGTTCTTCGCGGTCAGAACTACCAATTGTGCCAGGCCCTTTTGCACATCCCATAACTATGTCGGAGAGTTTCCCAACCTTAGGTTCTATCCCTTCAGCAGGTTCATATGCTTCCCAGGAGGGTGGACTTAAGGCACGGAGCTTAAGAATGGTTGCAAACGCAAAGATGATGGGAATAAGAGGCCGAACATCAGCCGATGCATGAGCCCAAGCAGACAGTGTGAATGCTAGCTGGTATTGGTGTTTCGTTTTTGATACTGTCCGACAAGCGTTGCATGCCGGAAGGAAAAGCTGAGCTGATTTGCAGTTGAGCCATTCATGGCTATAAGCCAATGAGATTTTCTCAGTGAAACCCGAGATGCGTCCACATTGCTGCAAAATATCGAAAAGCTGGCCACTGATTTTCACTGGTAACTTGGGCTCCCATCCAAATACCATGGCGGAGATGCCAGAAACTACACCTACATCAGCCGAGTTCGTCTCGTCTGGACAATCTCTGGAAGCATAAACAACGTCATGTGGATTAGTGGAAGGTCGAGGATTTGGACCATTGATCCGATCCCGATATAATACCACATTGTGACATGAAGCCCGATATTCTAGATGGTCAGAACGGAGGCCGAGGCCGTAATCGGCATGACGATTTATGTGGTCCGCAGTGGAGGAGTCAAAAATCTTGATTGTTTCTTCATGTTCAAGAATTGACTTCACGAGTGTATGAAAGTTGTCATGTTGTGTGAGAGGATCGATAGCCGGCCCGGAGTTATTGACAATCGGTACTTGATCAAAACCGAATCTCCGAATGGTAGTGAGGTTACTGAGGCCATGCAGTAATTGGCGCTCATCCTCCCCAAGCTTCTGAAATGAGTGTATGCCAGCAGAGCCAAGCTCCTGTAATGCCTCTTCTGTGCCCGTCCGTCCAGTCAAGCGATCAGGTAAGCAGTGGCTGGTGATGGCGTGAAGATAGCACTGATAGAGCTTGCTTAGGATGCTCCCATCACCCTCAAGTCGTTCCAGAGTAGGGTTTATGGTGTACTTGAAGTAGCGAATAGTATCACCATCACCCTCAGGCTGTTCCGGAGTAGGGTTAACAGTGTACTTGAAGTAGCGAATAATATCGTCATCGCCCTCAGGTCGTTCCGGAGTAGGGTTAATGGTGTACTTGGAGTAGTGATCAATATCACCATCACCGACAGTTAGAGCGACGACGGGATGATGATAGCTGGATGCTGAAATCTGGAATTTGGCATTTGGTCGGTAGGGAATGATGACTTGTCGGAGTTGAGGCTCCGCAGAGTTCCGTTTTCGCAGAATAAGTTGATTTTTCAAGCCTATCATGGTCCCTGACGATTGGTCTGTATCGACTACCATGTTGGGCATGTTGACGGACTCTAGAAGCGGCTCTGACTGGTCATTCAAGAAGAATTCCAGTCCGAATCGAGGTAGAGACACAGTGAGCTGGCCCGTAGAGGTAGACCAGGTTACCATCATATGAGGGAGGTCATCTAATGCCTGGAGTTGTGCCGCAATCATGGACATCGTTCTGCTTCTTGGATCGATCAATTTCAGCGTTTTGCTACCATTATTGACCGTTTGTATTGCTGAGCAACCATCGGGAGATATGTGGATGCGCCAATTGCCCGGAGATGAATTCCATGGATGTTTCAGGTCTCGGATCTCAATTTCACCCGAAGAGGTTGAAATATTGAGCCAGTGCGTTTGGTCCTTGACTAAGAATTCAGGAAGATCGTTCTTGAATGTTTCATGCGGAATCAGCTCCAATATCTGCTCGTTATTTTTCACCCGTATTATCAGTTGATCTGTAGCTCGTTCGGACCTGGAATGTCTCAGAGCAAAGAAGAGCTGTACCAGAATTAGCATAAAACATAATTTAGGAATTGGAAGTGAGTACATACCTGGTAACCAGAGAAGCCAATGCTTGGATTGGCTCCAATCGCATGGGTAGTCTTGAAGTCCAATTCTCCTGCACTAGAGGTCGGAACAACCTGTAAATTTCGCTAGGAGGAGTGTGAGCAACTACGCAAGTTCAAGATTAAATAAGATGACTTGCCCGTCCAAAAATATGAGTGTATGTTGGATGCATTATAATATCTGGTGGTAGTTGACCAAGTGGTCTCCCGTCCACCAGAAGTTGTCCGGAGAATAAATCAAGTTGGACCGCTTGTGAATTTTTACCATCTTGAGAATTGGTGTAAGCAGTGACCCAGCGATTGTTGGGAGGTGGTAGACGTTTCCATCTGGATGATGGGCTAAAGAACTGCCACACTTGACTCACAGCCTTGTCCAAGCCTTCACCAAACTTCGCAACTTTTGCTGAAAGCAATGGCTCCATCATGTGAGCAAGTCGGCAATCCCGATGAAGGAGATTACGCAGGCCGCTGTCAGCTTCAGGATCACTAAGCGTAGAGTTGTAGTGGATCAAAATGCCGCAATGAATATATATCGCAACGTCCAGGTTGTCGGAAAGAAGACTGGTTGCTTTGTCTGTATCCACGTCATAGGTAGTTCGGCATGCGATTGCAACTGCGCAGAGCTGATGCTGGCGCTCCCAGCTGCCATCCTCAATATTCTCTAGCTTTGTTAGGAGCTTCTTTAGCCACTCGTATGTGACACTTCGAATATCTCGCATGATCCCGAAGCATCCCTGAATAACGATCTCATCCCGCGCCAACGATAATATTCGGCTAACGAGAGTCGTGATAAGCATAATCGCAGTAACGTTGTGCCAGTGGGTTTTGAATCTCTCGAGCAGGGCAGCAATTTCCTCCAGTAGGAGCCTACCAAACTCTTTCTCCGTTGGATCTATATGCCATTCCCTCCGATAATCCGTAGTCCGTGGTCCAACCTGCCAGATAGCTTGCCTAAACAGTGAGAACACAGCTTCCTCTTGGAATTTGAGAGAGCCAGATCGAAGTTGGGAGAGAATGTTAAGCCACTGCAGTCTTGGACCGCTGCGGATTCCTGTGAACGCAGCATATTCATGAAAGCTTAACTCCGCAGGACATTCTGACTGGTTGGCTATTATGTTATTTGACGTATGTGATGTCCACAGAACAGCATATTGTAAGCTCTGGTAGGGTCCAGAGGGGAGTTGAAATGTGCAGTGATCGTTGATGGTGTTCTCCCAATTGTATTTCTTCGTTAACCACTGCAATCTTGTCAAATCATAAAGACTGAACATATGGTGATACCCTCAGTATTGTGAGCTCTCTAGAAAGAATCTTTGGCCTACTCACCTCCATTCATGACCGTGATCTAGACAGACCGTCTTTTCCGTCGCCACTTCTACAGCTTGGCTTTCACTCCCAGACCCTGGGTGCTTTCTGGAAGCAAGGACACTCACTTTGCGCGGAAAGCGAGCATCCGAGACAAAATGGGTTGCAAGGGCGGGATATTCCGACAATAGCAATATTTGATGTTCCTGGAGAGATCGCGGAGAGCCATCAATATCGCGGAGAAGACGATATGTAATCTCTCGCCAAACCACGAAGGAAAGTGGAGGCATGAGTTCGAAGATAACAATCTTGGCCATCGATGGATCCTGGGGCAGCGGCCACTCATGTGCTTCAATCTTCATTTCGCTTGCTTGTTGCTCAAGATTGCATCTTTTGCATAAAGTAGGAGCAATTCTCCCATCCCAGCACTGGCATTTGCCTGCTTCAGCTGACCGCTTGAGATATGAATATTGCGTTCGTAAGACCTCGTATTCTTTGAGTTTCATGGCCCTGGCTTTCTTCGCGTCCTCTTCGATGTTCACCTTCAGAGCCTGAAGTTCTGAACATCCATCGAAATATTGGACTGCAAAAGGTATGCACCCTTCAGCATTGGTGAAGACTGACCAGCCAGGAACGGTGAGAGTATACCGATTTTCAAGGTATTGCTCAATATATTCTAGCGACTTAATCAGCTCCGCACTGGGTAGAAGGAGACGATGAAGCATCTCGAGAGGGACCTCTGGAGAGAAACTTCCGAGCAAAGGGCAATGAACCAAAACCATCCTATCGAGTTCAATCCACAGCTTGAGCAGCGTGAGGATTCGTATTGAGAGAAGCTCGGGGTTAGACGAATATGCATTCAATGCGGCAGTGGAATAATGCTCCATTCGCTCTGCAATGGAGATGTACCCTTCTGCGGATCGAATATTTCGGGTAACCCAGGGTTCCAGGTTGGCCCTCACTGCCATCTCGAAGTCCGCCAAGGCGATCAGGTTTTTTTTTGAGCTGAGCGCCATTCTTAATTCATCGGTGCGCGACTGGGCGAAGTTATCCGCCCCTAGGAGGCGGTGCTGATGTTTGGGATCAAAGAATTGAGAGGATTCTTGGGCAGGGGCCATCACCAACGATCGAGTGAGGTGTTTCATGCTATTGCTGAGCGAGAGAACTGTATCGGCAGTGATATTGAGTGTCTTTGGTGCCCAAGTTTGGCTCAGGGATTGTTCCTGCGCCGTGTTTGCAAGGGACCATCTTTCATTTAGGGTTTTCTCCGCTTGGTGTATTGCGACATGTGCATATTTAAGATGGAATGAAGGCTGAATAAGGCTGAGCTTGTGCAGTCTCCGTGCCGTTTTTCTCTGCATGCAAGCTATGAGATAGCTTGGGAGGCTAGATCGCAGACCAATATTCAATATCCTGGCATGCAGGAAGGCCATGAACGCTTTATATCTCTGATATCCCCCCTCCTGCCTTTGCAATGTCGATTGAATGACGACACGCAGGACTAGCCAAGTTGCCGATCTCCTCCATGAATCCCCACGTTTAGACTCGATAATCTCGTCCGAGACTCTCTTTGTGATTCGAGGAGCTGCTGCGGCACTGCCCATCCCTACTAGAATCTCGGTGAGAAGCTGCGTGATATACCGAGGATGTACAGTGGTATACTGAGGAAGTACGGTATGGGTTTGCGAGCGTGTTGCCTTCGTGGCATTCATGGAAGCGAGAAATCCACAGAATTCGACGAGAAATAAAGGTTGATTGAACACCTCAACGGGTATCTGGGCTGCTTGACCCGGGAATGAGCGGATAAGTCTGCCTGTGGTTTTGACCACAGCTTCACCTGGAGGAGAGACCTCGAATGACTCAAAAACTACCCTGGTCGTATCATGCCGGATGATAAGACCGGCATTCTGAGCACGGACAAAAAAGGCGAGGGTTTCTATCATAATGTATTTTCAAAATTGTATTCAAGCCAAAAACAAGAACAGATCCTCGACCCACCACCCGACCGTAGATTATCCATCAACCCGCGAATATCCGATTCGGAAGATGATAGGCGAGTGTGATAGGAAGAAAATCGTTTCAGGAGATTAGGAATGGTTAGCCATGTGTGCCGTTCTCTAACAGGCAAAGTGGACCCAAACTCTTCAGCAGCGCTACAGACAGTATGGCACAAGGTCGCTTCGTCAAGCGTTCTAAGATTATTTTCTGTGGGCAACTGTGGTGGCATGAAGATATGGTTGACAAGGGCCCATAGTTGCTCATGCGGCAGCGCCTGATCGTTTGTGAAGAGAGTGATCGGTCGCGTAGGATGGCTCTGCGGTGGGTTACCGAGCGAAAGTTGCTCGTTTTGGGGCAGTTGGTCATTTGTGAGCGACTGATTATCCGGAAGCGATTGATTGTTTGAAAGCGACTCGTTGTGTGTGAAGCGACTGCTTGTTGGGGTTGGATGGCTCTGCGGCGGGTTTACGAGCCGCAATTGCTCATTTGGCAGACGCTGGTCGTTTGAAACCGAGTGCTCGTTTGCCTCGGGTGATTCTGCGGTGGATCGTTTACTTGCTTGATTTGTATCTCGTAAGGGGTGAGGCTCACCTTGACCTGAGCGCTCTAATGGCGAGCGAAAAGTTCTTGAGTTGGAAAGTTTGTGCAGTTTCTTGCGATATTTCTCGTACAGATGAGACATAACTTGGTTACAAGCGATATGTAATAGTGGATCCTTTTGCACACCCTCAGACCTCAAACGGAATACCTCGTTGTATCCACGTGCCCAATACGGAGATAGCGCCATCATAGGTCCTGCTTACAAAGGACGAAAATACCCACGAACTGTAGTCAAACAAGAGAACAACAAACTCTACAACAAATCCACTACCTAGATATTATTCTTTCTGAAACAGTATATATACGTACTCTCTATTTTTCGAGGGGATACCGAATAATAGGCAGGGTCGCCTATTTGGGTTTTGATTCATGTCGAATCCTTGAAACCTACTGATTAAAAAACCCTTAACTGACCCCTCAGACTCACAGACACGTACCATCACCACTTAGCGACCGTAGTTTAATAATTCTAGTACATCATGCCTTGGATTGGGTTACGGACTCCATCCCGCCCCCCAATACTTCATGGCAAGATCCGGCTATATAAAAGAAAAAAGATGTCGGTCACATTGCCGAGATCGGATCAATATAGCTACCACTGCAATTCATGAAATTCCTTTGGCTTACCCTGTTTGGCGGAGGTTGTTGTAGGCGCTGATACAATGTACGACCAAGATATCAAAGTGGCGAAGAAAAGCGCGACAAGCTGAAACATCCTACCCGCGGACTCCATGGTGCATGTGGCTAGCGTATTTAGCTAGCTTCACTTCATTCATCTGGATGGTTAAATGGTGGATTATCAACCCGCGGGGCGCACAATTCGCTGTGTGATCGAGTAAATTGCAAGCAAATCTCTTGATAATGGAGGATGAGCGAGTAGAGACACATCGCCGCGGAGAGCATATTGCTCGGGCAGGGTCAAGGGGCATTTCATTCAGGGAAGGTTTATACTCCGACATATCACGTGACCCCAAACAAAGAGAATGTTGGATTGAACATTGAACTGCGACCACGACCTTTCCTCGCGACATTTGAATAGTGCACTTCTCTCTGCGCACTCTCCTTTTTAAGGTTAATTTACAATCATTGCGTACATTCAGAATCGGTGTTGAGAGAGGGGACAAAGCGTGTGAGTTGTTGTTTTGTTTGAATGTTGGTTGAATTTCTAAACAGTCTTGATTAATTCAATGACAGTCCAAATAGCTTCAACGCTTTCCTGCGATGCGTTCTTCATCAACTTCACGATCTTCTCCAAGAGGAACTGGAGAACATCATCGCATCAGCAGTTTCAGTAAAATGGATCCACTCAAATCATCCATTCTCGCAAGCAGTCAAGGCGGATGGACTCAATCCCCAGCATCTCCCTCTGCAACATCTCCTCTTCGCATCAGTAAACGTGATGCTGAATCGATCGCACCTTCACTCGCATCCCTTCTCCCAAAGAACGCCAATCATTCAGGAGTCACTCGTCGTTCATCTTCGTCTTACAACCACATGAGGAATCACAGTTTGGTCTCCAAATCCGTGTTCAAGTCACCCGACGCCGACAGTGAAGATGTATCTCCATCCATGACATCCGATATGTATTCCCCTGAACCGGTACATTCTTCTCCCGGAACCCCCAAATCTCGTTCAACACCGGGAGGTCCAACCTATCCCTCCCATCTTGGTACCAAACCTTCCTCGAAACATCCATCACCAAGACGCGTCTCTCCTAGTGGCCACATACGTACAAGTGGGAGCGGGACGATTGGATTGGGTATTACGGCACGAAAGGCTAGTCCAGGTCAAGCTGCTCGACGCGTCTCCATTGAACGGAAGAACAAACACTTCAACTC